>PVLD010010703.1:48518-69481 GCA_004027595.1 Dinomys branickii | reverse complement strand
CCGTTTGGAGATTTCTCCGCAAACTAGGTCTAGAGGTTCCATTCAAACCAGCTATTCCTCTTCTGGGTATTTTCCCAGAAGATCTGAAAACATCATATCACTCTGACATATGTGCACCCATGTTTATAGCAGCACAATTTGTAATAGCTAAAATGTGGAAGCAACCCAAGTGCCCATCCACAAAAGACTGGATTAAAAAGTTGTGGCATTTTTATATAATGGAATATTATTCAGCTATAAAGAAAGACAGTTTTGGGGACTTTATAGGCAAGTGGACAAAACTGGAGTCCATACTCATAAGTGAAATAAATCAGCGATACATGTGCAGGCAATGTATTGTATCACTGGTGTAAGAACCCGAGGGTGGGAATATAAACTGAGAGACATGAAGGAAATCTGTTCTAAAACAAAGAACAGATGGGATGAAGGAAAGTAGAAAAGAAAAAGACAAAAATGTATGTATGTATATATGAATATGCACATATGCAGGAGGGCTAACATGGTTCTACTATTGTATTATATCACTTAATGCTAAGGAATAATTGATGATGGGTTATTTGATCAATCTTGTATGTCTGTATGTGTTGTCCTGAACACACCCTTCGAAGATATCAATATGTAAAGCAGCAACTATTGGTGTTTTTTGTTGTTGTTGTTGTTGTTGTTGCTGTTGTTGATGTTTGCCTGTTTTGTTTTTTGTCTTTGGATATTTGGTTTTTGTGTTTTTTCTATTGTTGAGAGGATTAATTGTCTGACTAAATTTGCATGTCTGTATATGGGTTTATATATTTACACTTCGAAGATATCAATGGATAAAGCAATAACCACTGTTGAGATCATATCACCTTGTCTATAGATTAGTTGTGATTGTACTATTTTTTATGCTAATGGGTGTCTTTTTGTCCATATATTTTTGTACTTTTATTTAAAAAAAAAATGACTGGAAATGTAGCTCGGTACAAAGGACCTGGGTTCTATCCCAGTAGTACCAAAAAAAAGTTTTTCTCTAGCCCAAAGAAACAGGGGCAGAAAGTACATGAAAAGTTTTCCCCTGAAGGATTTGACCTGGAAGCTGAAGACATTATTTCCAAACATCCCACTGGCCAGAACTTAATCATATGCCAACGTCCAAAAGCAAAGGTATACAGGAAACACTGTCTTGCTGAGAATCTACATGTTCAGCTAAAATGTAGGGTTTCTATTCATGAAAGAAAATGAAAAATGGGTATGAAAAGAGCAATGGCCTCTGCCACAGTGACATTCGCTTCATAGATGGTTGGAGGGTATAGCCAGTGGTTAGCTGGGGAATGGAGGTGCTAACTGGGAAAGGGGATGATTAGTTTCAGGGGCCTTGATTACTTTGGAGGGTATTTGGTCTCCAGGATATTAATTAGGGTTAGGGTTGTTTACATTTGAGGAAGGGAAGACTGTTGAGTATGGATTGATAATGGTTATATTATGCAAGGTCAATTTTGATAAGATACATTTAATATCAAAATACAGTAGAAAGAGTTCATCTCTAAATTTGGCCAGTTTGAGAAGTGACCCTTTTGGTTTGCCAATTACCTAAACATCTAAGTAGAAATTTATTATACTTGGTAATTCTTTTTAATTAAATTATTTGGGGCTAGGGATATAGCTCAGCAGCACAAGCACCTGCCTGGCAAGCACAAGGTTCTGAGTTCAATTCCTGATACCAAAAAAAATTAAAGTATTCAGTTCTCTCTCCTGCTTCCCCTTGTGTGTTCAATTTTGGGGTCAATATTCATTTCATTTGCACTCCCTTTGGTCACCACCTGAGAACTAGTCCCTCTTAGCTCCCAACAGCACTTCTGGGCACACACCAAGGGGTAAACTTGATTCTAAGTAAAGTCTGCCGGCTTGCCAGCATTTCCACCAGTTAGGGATTATAGGAATTTAGCCATAGAATTTGAAAATAAATTGAAGTCTCTTTTTAGCCACTTTTTGTTTTTAGTAGAGACCAAGATCCCATTCATTGCAAAACACTTCCCTCAACATGAATGCCTGTGTGTGATCCAGGAATAACAAGTGATTGGCTGTCACCCAGTGGCAGCAGGGTGGGATTCTTGGCACTTTTTTTTTAAGCAAAGGAAAAAACAACTGAGCAGAAATTTAGCTCTTTCAACAGCTTTTTGTGGAAATGTAGATTAAAGAGACTAGGTTCTTCAAAAATCCCTTATTGCAGTAATTGCAAAGATGACTGTGCAAAGCCAGTGGAAATCCTGTTTTAAGTTAATATAGATTATGTGACTTAGATGTTGCCTTTAGGAGGCAGAAACTACCAAGGCATCATTAGTTTGTTAAATTTTTATCTTAATGGATTCTGAACTTAAATGTTTTCTTTTTCAATATAAATATTTGCTTTTGCTACAGCTAAGTTGAAATTCTAGAGTATCGACCTCAGCATACACAGAAAAGATCAGTTTTTTGGCAACATCTGTGAAACCCACAGGGGAATTTAAAAGCAGTAAACATTATAAATCGTTACACTTCACTGTACAAATGCTTGTTATATAGAATAAAATTTTAAATTATTTTAAACAAAATCTTGATGCTAGACATCACAAAGGAAAAGCTGACCTCATTTAAGAAATGATCTCAACTAGCTGTTTTCAAATGTTTGGCCCAGAAGATTAGCAAAAATAAAGACATAAACATATGATATTGCTGAAAGCAAGCAAGTTCTCTTACACTTGGCACCATGCAATGTGTGTGTGCGGGGGGTGGGTGTGTCCGTGAGTGCACACATGTGTGTGTGTGATATGTGTATATATGTGATGTGATCAAAATATATGCTAAATATTTAAATAAAAATTATTACAGTAAAGAAAACATTGCCAATAATCTCCTTCAAAATATTGTTCCTTTGAATGTCCTTGTCCCACCACTGTCTCCATTCTGGAGCAGTTCTAGGAAGCCTCTTGTGTGCCTTTAAAAGGTGTGATCAAAACTGCAGTGAATGCCACCACTGAGTACCATCCGAAGGAAAGGCAGTTCATACACCATTACAGTGTGTCCTCAGCCCCTATCCACCAAATCCAGCACTGTGTGGCTTCTGGCGCTTCCCCAAAGTCAAAATGGTCATGAAAGTAAATGTTTTGAATTGATTCAGCGGCTGGGGATATAGCTCAGTGGAATAAGCGCTTGCCTAGCAAGCGCAGGGTCCTGAGTTCGATCCCCAGTACTGCAAAAAATAAATAAATAAATGAATTGATTCAGAATGCCAAGGCAACCACAACAGGGCAACGAAAAACACTCATGAAAGAGGACTTCCAGAGTGGCCTCAGAAAGTGGCAGGAAGGACGGGATAAGTGTTCCCAAAGTACAAGGGGTATTTCGAGGTGGATTAGTGCCAAGTGTCACTTACTCTAATACAATTCTTAATTTAAATATTTACCGAATTTTGATCATCCTTGTATAATACTATAACATTGGGTAGACATGAAACAAGCAAAGTAACAAGAATCCAACTGTCTTCCATGAAAGGAAACTAAGGGGTCTAAAGGACAGAAGCCCCCAGTCACTTAATGGAAGATTGACAGATTCATGAAACAAGAATACCAGACGCTCAATTAAATTTGAATTTCAGATAAGCAATTAATATTTAAAATACTGGGCATCCTGTGTGTTATCTGACAATCTTTAATGTAATACAATAATAATAATAACAAAACAAGAATATTTTACCTTAGATTTTTGCTAAAAGTTCCGCCATGGATCACCTCTTTCATGTTATTCCTTATCCAGGATATAGTTTTCTAACCTGTCTTGTGAACTCCCCAGCTAATTGCTTGATCCGTACCATTAGATCTGTCATGCAATGTCCCCCAATATCTCTCTGTTCTTGTTCTTTCTTTCCCATGCCTATGCCTTTGAACTTTAGAGTTGCAATTATCAGCTCCAGGCATATTCAAGACTTGCGCTCCTTACCTATATCAAAAGTAGAACTACTAAATTTTCCTGGGGGAGGGCTGGGGATATAGCTCAGTGGAATAAGCACCTGCCTAGCAAGCACAGGGTCCTGAGTTTGATCCCCAGTACCGCCAAAAAAATAAAAAATAAAAAATAAAAATAAATTCTCCTGGGGAAGTATGTAAGAAGCCAAATGTAGAACAGAGAAGATAAATAAATAACAGGGGAAATCTTGAAAGCTGTCAACTCCCAAGGAACAGTTATTTCACTACTCGACTCTTGCTTTTAAGCCAACAACCTGGGGCTGGGGATATAGCTCAGTGGAATAAGCGCTTGCCTAGCAAGTGCAGGGTCCTGAGTTCGATCCCCAGTACCGCCAAAAAAAAAATAAAATAAAATAAAAAAAATAAAATAAATTCCACGTTCACATTCATTTAAAAAAAAAAAAAAAAAAAAGCCAACAACCTACAAGAGTCAGGAAGATAAAAGAGTCTTCCAAGTCCAGGGAGTTTCTACTGGAGTCTGATCAGTTCAACAACCACTTATGTTGGTTTTGAACCACCCCCTCTATCACGATCAGATCTTTGAAAATTCGACATGGCTGGGGGCGTAGCTCAGGGGCAGAGCATTTGACTGCAAAACAGCCTATTACAAATACAAAAATATGTAATCAAATCAAATATTAAAATTTACGTAGAAATTTGGACATTTCCTTGAATTTGGGATACAATAATGGTATTGTGATTATGTTTTAGTATGAGCCCTTATCCTTTAGATGTATACTGAAATATTTTTAAATTAAATAATCTGGAACTACCATAACAAGGTAGAAGACAGACTAGGAGATAGAATAGGTGGAAGCAGAGATGAAACAATTTTTTTGAAAATGGATAATGAATGCATTATACTGTATGCACCTGTGAGTGCATTACACTATACTATTTTTGAGTTTTCAAGTGTCTTTTTTTTTTCCCTTTTTGAGACAAGGTTTTACTGTGCAGCTCAGGCTGGCCTTAAACTCACTTTGCAGCCCAAGCCGGCCTTGAACTCACAGTGATCTTACTGCCTCATCCTCCCAAGTGCTGGGATTATAGGCATGTACCACCACACCTCGCATGTTTTTAAGTATCTTTGAATTTTGCCATAATAAGAATTTTAAAATAAATTATTGTATACTTACATTGGAATATTATTCAGCCTTAAAAAGGAAGATATTTAGACACTTGCTACAACATGGTTGAGCCTTGAAGATATTATGCTAAGTGAAATAAGCCAGCCTGTGATCCCAGCATTCTGGAAGGCCCTGAGACAGAAGATTTGCAAGTTTAAGTCTAGCCTAGGCAATTTAGCACTTAGCAAGTCCCTGTCTCAAAATAAAAAATAAAAAACTGGCTAGGGGATATAGCTCAATGTGGATGCACAGGGTTCAGTTCTAGTACCACAAGAAAAGGACAAATATTGACGGGTACATTTGTAAGAGGTACCTGAAGTATTCAAATTCCTGAAGACAGAAGGAAGATGGTAGTTGTCAGAGGATAGGGAGAATTATTGATTCATTGGCAGTTTCAGCTTGAAAAATGTTCTGGAGAGGGCTAGTGCTGAGGGCTGGTACGGCAGTGTGCATGTACTTAGTGCACTAAACTGCACACTTACACGGTTAGAACGTGGGCAGGGGGTGTAGCTCAGGGGCAGAGCCCTCGCTCAGCACCCCTCAGGCCCTGGCCTTGATTCCCAACACTGTTTAAAAAATGGCTAAAATGGTAAATGGTGTGGTTTTTTTTACCACAATAAAAACATAAACTTAGTTTTATAAGTAAAAATTGCCACATATACTATCATTATGGACAACATAAATAAAAATGGAAAATAGCAACAAAATATGAGTAACAGAGGGATTAGAAAACAGCTTTTATTCTTGAGGAATACATAATCTTTTTGTTTGTTTGTTTTCGTCTTCTGTGAATTCTTTTTTTTTTAATTTTTTAAAGTATAAAAGAAAAAGAACAACAAAAAAAACATTAACAAAGAGACACAAAGTAGCACAAGAACAGTACAATCAAAATTGAATTATAGACAAAGTGACAGGGAATTAACAATGGTTGTTGTATTACATATTGATAACTTCAAAGTGTATGGTCAGCAAAACACATATAGACATACAATCTTGATCAAACAACCAATCATCAACTGTTCCTTATCATAAAGCGACATAATAGTGGAACCATGTTGGCCATCCTGCACATACGTACATACATACATACATACATATTTGTCCCTTTATTGCTTTTCTCCTTACCCTCATCCCATTTGTTCTTTACTTTTGAACAGATTCCCTTCATACCTCCTAATTTATATTCTCACTTTCAGGTTCTTACACTAGTGATACAATATGTTGCTTGCATATGTATCTCTGATTTATTTCACTTATGAGTATGGTGTCTAATTCTGACCATTTGCCTATAAAAGCCTCAAATTTGTCTTTCTTTATAGCTGAGTAATAAGGAATACATAATCTTTACAAAAGGAAAAAACACTTAGTTTTTTTCATGACCAGTCTTCTGTTAGATTATTACACTTCTCTGACTTCATCATTATTTTGAGGCAGATCTCACTATATTATTGTATCTATAAATATTTTATTATATGCATAGAAATTATGTCTAAAAAAGAAGACCTCTTCTATCATATTATACATTATTACACAGTATTATTGCCATGTGTAAAATTTTAATGACCATGTCCTAATATCACAAATACAGAATTTTCAAATTATTGCATAATGTTTTAATCATTTCTCTTTTTTCTTTTATGTGTTCTTTTTTGATTAAGGATCTCAATCAGGCCCTCTTTTTATGTTGTGGATAAGCCTTGTTTTGTTAAGCCTCAATTTCTTCATTTGAGTGTAATCCTCTTCCTGCATCCTTAATTCCAGAAGGGGAGAGCTGGGTGCGGTGGTGCACACCTGTAATCCCAGCACTTGGGGTGCTGAAGCAGGAGGATCATCGCAAGTTCAAGACCAACCTGAGCTACAAAGTGAGCTCAAGGACAGCCTGAACTGCATAGCAAGACCTGCCTCAAAAAAGAAAAATTAAAAACAAAAAAATAAAAATAAGTAAATTAAAATTCCAAAAGGTGAGGCCATAAAGACCATTACTGGAAAAAGAGCAGCTGTCTGAGGGTCTGCACAGAGTTCAGAAGGATTTACATGTAGTCTTTAGCCTGTGGTTCAATTGGCCTGTTGCAACGGTGTCTGCAGTAGAGGAGGGGTCAGGCATGGGCCCCTTCCCCATTCAGATTGCCTTCCTGTTCCTTAAGACCATGGTGGCCTTTGTTCCTAATCCTTGCTGCTGCCTGAGCAGTTTCCCCTCTAGATCTGCCGGGAGCCACTTGACTCCAGACTTTCTCTCCCATGTGCTCCAACCCCAAGCCCTGGGGCTCTTCAGTGCCCTACATCCTCCCGCTGAGGCCTTCCCCTTCTCCCTTATAGTACCCTGGGTGCTAACCTTGAGTACCACTGTATTTTCCCCTGCATGGTGCCAGATTTGAAATCTGGAGTCAGAGCTCAAATGAGCAAATATAAAGAAGATAAAGGAAAACATTCATGAAATGTGGTTTCTAGGTCAACATCCACGAGACACTGGGACTTAAAGAGAGTCCCTGTAACTACCCATTAATACCGCATGTAGACATTACGCTGCAGAGGTCTGTCCTTTCTGTTTCAAGTTGCATTCGGAAGGCGAACTATTAATTAAACTTGATACGAACCTTCCACAGGGAAGTTGGTATGTGTCAGGTCCTACAAAAGAGTGAAATGTGGGGAAATACTGCCATATAAAAACAGACTTGTTTGGTTTTTCGCCTCACTGTAATTCCTGCCTAGTCACTATGGCAACCAGCCAATATGGCGTTCGTGGTCACGTGTTGTGCTCAGCCAGTACGGCGCCAAGTCAATCTGGCGCTGATCTCAAGAGGGCAAAGCCAATATGGCGCGGGCCTTTAAACGTCATATGCTAAGCACCACCCTTCTTCCCTTGAGTCAAAATACAACCTCCTACTTAACCTTTTTGTAATATCCTGTTTCCCTTTCCCACACTCCTGCCCAATCCTGGTCTGCCAAGTCAGGCGGTCTGCCTCCTAATCCCCGCCTTCTTCCTGGGCCTATTTAATCCAGGATTCCGCAACATGCCATCGAAAGTACTGCGTCCCCTTTCTTTCCCTGACTGTGGTCTTCCCTGCGCCCACAATGAAGGCATATTTTATATTTTGCTTTACTTCTCTCTCCACGCTGGAAAAAACCTATCAAGATTTACTAACACCAACTACATAGGGAGGACATAAAGTCTGTGCAGAATAAATATTCATGGGGTGGAACCCACGAACAAAATAAAGAACAAAAACAGTAAAAGGTACATTTTCTAGGTATATCTAAAATCCCGACCCAGGGTGGATTTTAGATATACCTAGAAAATAAGTGTTTTCAGTTGATCTCTGTGGTCTCTTCCATCTAACTTCCAAGTTATGATGATGAAGAAGTCAGGGCCAGGCCCTCACCCAGCAGGCATTGGAGGACCCACTTCTTTATGGCCACAGACCAGGAACCCAGAAGAGATGTTGATGCAGACAGCTACGAAGTGGCTCTGAGCATTATATTAACCAATTGGCTTTTCATGTTTACTTGTAAGTCTGCCCAAGACTTATCTCGAGATGGCAGACTGTAATGCAGATGAAGTCCTGGCACCTGGAAGGGTAAGACAAGGCCATGGCTAAGGACACCTGGCCCCTAACCTCAATTAGCTAGATAAAGAGTGTAACGCAGGCACACTCCTGCTGTGAGGGCCTTCCTGGAGATAACATAGTTCTCCTAAATTAACATAATGTATTACTTAGGGAAGTCCTTGTAAGGACTCCCAAGGCCCTGCCATTTCTGCCTTTCTTCAGTATTCTCTGTCCTTGCTCTGAAAACTAAATAAACACGGGCCACCCAGAAAAGTTTGAGGTCGTAGCCCCAGAGAATCTCTAATCCTGTTAGAGGGTTTTGAACTTCTTAGAGCCCAAAATTCAAACCACTTGACTCTTTTATTTAAGCCCTCACCATCCACTCCTTTGGGAGACTGTAGGCCTGATCAGTCTGCAATAACTAGGGGATAATATTTCAAGATAAACTGTACCTGTGAATTTTGCTCCCCTTCACCTCCCACTACAATAGTAGCACTGCACTTATTGGAAGGCAGAATGTTGTTCCTGGAGCCTTGGAGGACTCTTCACACACTGCACTATTATAGGCAGCTGAGTTAGATAGAAATATTATAGGCAGTCAGACAGGGCCGGGCACTGGAAGGAGCCAACAGACCTGAAGGAGCCAACAGACCTGTGGGCCTGACCTCAAGACAAAGGGTACTATACAGGGCTGGGGATATAGCTCAGTAGAATAAGCGCCTGCCTAGCAAGCGTAGGGTCCTGAGTTCGATCCCCAGTACCGCCAAAAAAAAAAAAAAAAAAAAAAAAATTCACAAAGGGTACTATACAAATGCACCCACTCACTTCCCTAGGTGTAAATGTCAGGGATTGATATTCTAAATAAGTAACAAACACCTTCTAAAAAGCCAGGAAGAGTCTCTAGCCCGACCCCCAAAGGAAAAGCCCCTAATCTACATTCATGCCCGCTTGCTACGTGACTTGCTTCCCCATTTGATCCCAGTCCACTCAGTCTTACCTGGACAATTATACCTGTAATCTTATTGGCTGACCATAGTTTTGTCCATCTCCCCTACCTTGGACCTGCCTCACCTCATGGTTTTTCACTATAAAAGTCGCTAGAAAAGACAGTCGGGGATAACCCACTTGGGCTCCCCTTCTGTCCCTCTCTTGGACAGAAGCTTTCTTTCTCTCAATAAATATATTCTGCTCTTAACCTCCATTGTTCCTAAAATTCATTCTTTGATTTTAGAGAACACGAACTCATCTGATATTCAGATTGGGAGATTTATTTTCCTGTATCAACACCACATTGCTTCTTGTATTAGCCCTTTGGTTGGTACCTGCTCAGCTGTCTTACCAACTCCAACAGGAATCCAGGCTGTGATTCCTATTCGCTCATATTTTAGAGTTGAAAAATCCAAGGCTAAAAAAACGGTGGAGTATCCTGTGCTCAGAGAATGAGGACAGACATCCAGGACCCTGGATCAAAACCTCTGTCCCCCTGATTCCCAGGCCAAAGCTCATTCTTCCTATATTCCCGTTTATTTTTCATTGTTTCAATCCAAATAGAATAGCTACCCCAGCCTTTTTCTGGATTCATGTCACATGGAGTATTGTTTTCTATCCTTCAACTTTCAGTCTATGAATTTCTTTTTAATTAAATGTTTTTCTTGTATACAGTGTATTACTGGATCTTGTTTCTTAATCCATTCTGCCAGTCTGTGTCTTTTGATTGGTGAATTGAGATCATTAACACTGATGGTTTTAATTTATATGTATTGGTTTATCCTTGTCATGTTAATTTCCTGTTGTTGGCTCCCCCTCTTTTTTTCCATCCATTTAATTGGTCTCGTTGCCTGGTAGATTCTTTCTGTTGGGGTTTATGGAGTGGTAGTCCTTGTTTTTTCTAGAGTGTCCTTTAAAACATTTTGGAATGCTGGTTTGGTGGTCATAAATTTCCTCAGATGTTCTTTGTCATGGAGGTATCTTATTTCTCCATCAGTTTGGAAAGATAGGTTTGTGGGGTACATCAGTCTGGCTTGAAGGTTGTTTTCTTTTAGAACTTGAAATATTTCACTCCAAGCTGTCTTTGACTTGAGGGTTTGTGCTGAGAAGTTAGCTGTGATTGTGATGGGTTTTTCTTTATAGGTGATTTGTTTCTTTTCCCTAATAGCTTTAAAAATTGTATTCTTGTGTTGAATTTCTGGAATTCTTTTTTTTCTGAGACAGAGTCTCTGTGTAGTTCAGGCTAGCTTGAACTTGTATGTAGCCCAGGCTGGCCTCAAACTCATGGCAATCCTCCTACCTCAGACTCCTGAATGCTGGGATTACAGGCATATGCCACCATACCTCACAAATTTCTGGACTCGACTATGATATGCTTGACTGTAGATTTTTTTTTATCATGGCTAACTGGAGTTCTATATACCTCACTTACTGTATGTCATATTCTTTTTCTCTACCAGTTACGTTTTCTGCCATGACATCTGTGAACAGTTTTTTATATCATTTGTGCTGTCTCCTGCTTTTTCATTGACTCCAGTCAATCTTAAGTTATTCTTCTTTGCCTCATCTAGCAGCTACTGTACTGATTTCTCATAGTCTCTTGCTATTTTTAAGAAATGTTTCTTTTCATAATCACTAACCACTTTTCATAATCACTAACAGCCTGTCTTCTATACCTGAGATCCTGTCCTCACATTGACTTACTCTGCTGGGGATACTTTCAATGGAATTTTTATCCTCCTGGACATCTGCTTGAATCTGCCCTATGGATTCCATTTCTTTCCTATGCTGAGCATTCATAGCTTCCATAATTTTCTTACACTCATCTATTTTTTTGTCTGTATCTGCTTTAAAGTCACTAAGCATGGTTTTTCATTGTGGACACCATCTCTGCAGTTATCTGAGAGATTATTTCTGATTTGATTTTTTCTAGAGCCTCATTCAATTGCTTTCTTCATTACTGCTTCAGTAACAAAGTGGGTGGCTTTCAGATTGTCCCACTGCATTGGCCCCTGGGTTTGCCATTGGTGAACTGGAGGTCTGAAGTTGCATTTTGCGTGTCTTCTCATTTTCTTTTATTTTTTTTTTGGCTAGTTCCTGCAGCAATGCATGTAAATTGCCCATGGGCTGCTTTACAGCTTGTCTTTAGAACCCTTAGTAAATGACTACTTCTCCGAGCTGTCTTCCAGGTATAGCTGTTTTGGGGGTTTTGAGTCTGTTGCAAGATCCTACCTCTTCAATTTGTTGGGGATGAGAAGTTGTTGCCTGTTGGGCCCAGCCCCTGGTTCTCTGGCAGTGTACCACAGTATTTTCTATGATCCTTAGTCAGTCTCAGTCTTGGAATACCAGGAAGATCAGCTGTTCAGACCAATTATGTCACTTTTGGCTATAGTGGTACCGTCAGCAAGGACAATAGTATCAAATACAGCCTAGGAAATGACAAACTGAGCTAACCATTAATTTGCCACCTTTAACCATATATTTGTGGTTATATAACAAAATCTAAAACAAACCAGAAAAATATATGCTGTATACAAGTCCTTAATATGTCAATTTTGCCCTGAGGGGTTAAAACTTAAAATGGGTTAAGGAGAAAAGAAAAGTGGAGGAAGAGGAAGAGATTAGAAGTAAGGCTGGAGGACAAAAGCGGAAACTGGTGCAGAGACTGGAGGGAAAGAGAGAAGGAAGACAGAAAAAGAACAGGGCTACAACCACAGAGAGGCTAGAAACCATGTTTACACTATAAAAACAAGACCAAACAAGGAAGGTGAGAAAGCAAAAACAGCAACAACAAAAAATAAGAGAGAGAAAAAGAAAAAGCCCACTTCTGGGTGTGGCTTCCCTGTCACTGGTAGATAACGTGTGAAGACAGAGGCCCAGTTCCTATCTATCCCAGCGGGCCAGCAGAGCTTTGTGGCAGAGCAGCGGCAAGCCTGCTGTTCTGGCTGAGACCAGACTCAGTTGGCCTGCAGCTGTCAGCACACTTTCTGTGTGCCTGAGCCCAGCTGGGAGCCACTAGATGGAGCCAGCAGCCACTCTGAGTTCTGAGTTTTGTCGGCCTCTCCCCAAGATCGCTCCGAGCCAACCGCTGTCTGCTGTCTCTCGTGGGATGACTACACCCTCAGCACTCATTGCCAGCCAGTGCAGTCCTTCGCATCCAGTGCTCCCTTCCGCTGCTGTGTCTCTCCATGGCGGCCTCTGGGGTCACCAGCAGTGACCATGTGCCTGAAGGTTTCAACCACTCCTCTCATGCAGTGAGTTCTGTATGAGGGAGAAGGTGCCACAGGCTACCTCCTTCTCTTTGCTGAAGTTTCCCTCCTCACTCCCTCTGTGGGCTTCAGTTCATGCTTCAGATCCTTCCTGGGTTCAGGGGACCTGCTTCCCTCCTTCTTGTATTCCTCACGTTTCTATATTCCAGTGTCTGAACAGCAACCCTTGGAGAGGCTCTTTCTCTGCCGCTTACCACTCCACCATCTTGACACCACTATCCCGTTGTTTCGTTCCAAATGATGATCTGCATCCTATTCCTCTATGCAACTTCATCTTGCCCCATTCACCCCTACCCCTCTTCCCTCTGGCCGTACTGACATCTTGCTGGTTCTCAAATAGCCAAACTCCTTTCTGCCACAAGACCTGGAGAGAGTTTCCTGTGGATTACCACACTATCTGCTTTTCCCATTGCTTGGATCTCTCTGTGAAAAGTGCCTTCTCCTGTACCTGCAGTAGACCCTGCCTGTGGCTTTGCCTCCCCTACTGCTTCATTCTCCCCTAGAGCACTTATTACCACCTAACAAATAATCTTGCTTTCCATTTGCTCTCGACTATTTCCTATTAGAACATGCGAGGAAAGGAGCACCATCTGTACTGTTTCTTGCTAACACAGTGCCCAGAACCGACCTGTGCTCAACAAGTGTTTTTGAAGGAATGGATGAGATGGAAAGCCTTCACGGTGAACACTGTTTCTTAGCTGTCCTTCGGCTTATTACAGAAAGGAACAAAGGCAAAGTCATTCTCTGCAACTGAACTGCCACTGAGGGGAAGTAAACAGTAAGAGCCTTCTAAAGCACAATGCTCTAGACAAGAGGAAATTACATGCTATTAGCATGAGGTCATGCCCGATGCTACGTGCTCTGCTGCTATGGACGGGATGTAGTCCCTTCTCTTGCAAATAAGAACAGCCACAGATGCTCACAGAAGGTTTTGGCCAAGCAGGATGTTTGTTGAAAGCACTGTACACTAAATTTCTGAGAATACTGGAGCCTCCTTTACTAAAGAGAGCAGTTAGGAAAGGAAGAACAGAACTTTAAAATTTTGTTGTCAAACTCTAGAATAAAACCTATCAAGAAATAGCTATCTTTGTCAATATAGTTTAATTTACCATAAGCAAGTGGAACACATTTCTGGATTCTCTAATCTACACCATTAAATGACTTAGCTGCTGTAAATACACAAGAATGACATCCAGTGGACACTCACACTACAAATCCTTGAGAGACAATTGTGCCATTTTGTCCATATTGTCAGTTATTACCATATTTACAGATTTCACAGCTGCTATCTTTTTTGTTTCAATATAGACTTACAGTTTGCCAAGATTTTATTGTGTCAGGAAGTTAAACAACAATAGCATGATACTACCTACTGTCTGACAAAAAAGAACATTCCTTACCAGAATGAAAGAAATGAACTTCAAATTGCATATAACACTTTATAAAAAATGTATCCCATTGCTTTTGCTTTCCTTGTTTGGAAAATTAGACATTAAAAATTTTACGGACAAGTACCAATATGCAGACTGGTATTTCAAAACTGTTTCCTGGGTAGGAAATCCACCTAACAGCATCCTCCATTTAAATACCTTGAGCAATATAGAGGTACTATCAAAAGTAGCTGTATGCTGCACTCAGCTACTTCCCCCATGCAGCCCTGATGGATAAAGTTGGCAGCCTCCACCCACTGGTCCTGGTTTTGGCTCACAACCCTCCTCCTTAGAGAAGCCTAAGGCCTTTTATATTTTCGTGTATAAAAGCCACTCTGAGACCTAACCCCACATTCCAGAATTTCTTCTCTACACTGAGTCCCCCGTTTCCTTCAGCCAGTAGCCTTTAGTTGGCAAAGCCAGAAGATACATTCCATGCTTTCCAGGGAAATAGTTGCTACCAAGGAAGTCACAGACATTTGTGAGAAGTGCAGCACAGAAGCTTGCTTACTTACCAACCTTCTTCTGCAGACAGAAAGACAGGCACCCACAGGACCACAGCCTCTTACATCATGGGCGATATCGTCTGTACCTGCAACACAGAGCTCTTCCCTACCCCTCTGGAATCAGTGGACTGAGAAGTTACTAAGGTCCTTCACTGGTCATGCTCCACTGCTGACCTTTGAAAGATTATTGCTAGTGGTCTTTGCTTTTAATAGCAAGCATCAAAGGACAATATTACCACAAATTTTGTTTAAGGATCAAATTGGCTTTTGTGGCTCTAACATCCAGCAATAACCTCACTTCATTCTGTAAAATAGAACATTTCAAAAGCTGAACAAACAAGGTTAGCTGTATAGACAGAGAATAATGTAGATGGGTGATTTCAAAGTTATTTTCCATGTAGGGATAAGACAAAGAGGACCTACTTATAAAGCTGACTCAAATCGACTGGAATCTCCTGGGTAGTATTTGAAAACTAGTTTGAAACCTTCGTTTGATTACATGGTACTCAGCACAAGTGACTCTGTTCCGGTTTGATTTGTTTACTGGGGCCTAATATAGAAGGCTGGTTCAGAACACTGGCCTCCCAAATACCTAAACCAAACAAAATGTGTTAGTATGTTCTTCAGTCTGTTTTAGCTATGAGTGATAGATAACCTCCTTTCAGCAGTGGCTTAAATAACATAGTTTATTTCTCAGCCCATATGGTTCTCCCACAATATCAGGAACTCACGTGTGAAGGGATCTAAAACTATAAATCTAGTGGTTTACGTGCCTGTAATACCAGCACTCATAAGGCTGAGGCAGAGTTCAAGGCCAACCTGAATGACATAGTGAATTTAAGGCCAGCATGAACACATAGTGAGACCCTACCTCAAAAAAACAGAAAGAGACATTGAGAAAGAGACTGGCTGATGGTTCCTGAGGTTTTAATCCGTGGCAGGCTGGCCCCAAGGCAGAAATATAGCAGAAAGGCTGGAAGAGGCAAGCTGCTCACCTCACGACAGCAAGAAGTTGAGAGACCAGGAAGTGACAGAGAGAAAAGAAGGAGCAAGAACACATCTTTCCTGTTATAAAGAAAATTTTAACTTTGGATGGTTGATCAGTTAAAACAAACAAAGAACACACCCTTCCAGGTCACTTCCATGCCCCACCTTGTCCCAGCAGGCCCCAGCTCAGGAGAGCATGTTCACTCCTGGGCGGGTGCAGCTACCGATGACTGTGGCACCCCACGGCCCAATTGCTTTTGCAAGAGTCACACCTCTGAACACAAGAGACCTTGGGTGGACATTTTTGCTGCAGACCATATCATATAACCAATGTGCATCAGGCAGCAAATCAGGACATTCTACCCTTCAGTGAGGGTTATGGACTATAACAAGGGGGTACAAGTAATAAAGTGGGTCAAGGTTCCCTAGTTGGGGCCAGAAAGCTACATTATATTCTGAAAGCACCGTAAAACTCAGGGCAGTCCGCCCATTCCTGGCGCAACTGTAAAGCATCAGCTGGCCTTGGGTGGCTCCACTTTTCCCCCGGGAGGACGCGTGACTTCATGTCCTGAGAGTCCTTGCTGAGTGGAACTCCCATACTCCTCCGCCCAGCAGACCGCGGGTACAAATCACAAGTGTCCATCCCAGAATGGTAATAGTCAAGTGTGCTTTTCTTAAGTTTTGTATCATCTTTTAAACAAATGTGGCCTGTGATAAAAAGCAACACGTGCTTGTTCAAGTAAGGTCTGAGAGTATAGAAAGCTGGAAATCAAATGTAAGTCTTCTCCATCCAAATCTGTCCTCCTGAGGTTGTCATATCCTTCTGGCCTTTTAATCTATGTTTATGTAAATATGTGTGTGTGAAATCTAGATGAAAGAAAATTTCACCTTAAATTTTGCTTCATTGTATCCTGCACACCTTCAGTAACTGAAATAACGCACTATAAAGAAACATGATTCCTCTTAACACAACGGCAAAATACACAGCAGTTCTGTTTTTCTTTGTTCCCTTAGAAGAAAGGTGTTTATTTGCTTTTTTAATGAAAATCTTCCGTAACTTGTTTTTTCCCCTACTTATCTATTTACAAGTGATAGCTACCAAGTCGATACATTGTCTGTCATCACGATCTCTCGTTCTACTTCATGAATGCACCAGAATTTGTTCATGTTTCCCTTCTGATGCATCTTGCACCTTTATAATGTTTTGCTATTAAAAATAATACTACTTGAATAGCCTTTTAGACATACAGTGGTGGTGCCTCGGCTCATGAACCTAATTCCTTCCATGATCCTGGAAAGGACGGACCTGTCCATGTTTGTGTGGGGAGACGGCCACAGCTGTGTGTTCATCCCCCAGGGCAGTGTCTGCAAACAAAAACAAAGTTTTGCCCAATGCTTCTGTTTGCACACTGTTCACAAACAAAAGCATTTGTGAACTGAGGTGCCACTGAATGTGTTTACACTTTTTTATTTTCAGTACTGGGTGTTAACCCAGGGCCTTTGCACTAAGCTACATCCCCAGCCCTTTTTTATTTTTTATTTTTGAGATAGGATCTCACTAAGTCACTAAATTGCCCAGGCTGGGCTTGGACTTCCAAGTCTCCTGCTTCAGCTTCCCAGAGTGCTGGGATTACAGGTGTGCACCACTACACCCAGCGTGTTTGCACTCCTGTGTGGGTGTTTTCATGGAATAAGACTGGAGTTGCTGGGTGTGCATATTGCCCACCACCTAGCCCAGGGCAGGATGGGATCAACTAGAAGTTGCCAATTCAAGACCGGATCTTGCTAAGTTCAAATGGCTGAACTAAGGATATTCTCCTACTGCAACAAATTTAGCGGCCTAACAACATAAATGTGTATCTCGTGGTTCTGGAGATCAGCATCAAGTGGGAGTCCCTGGGCTACGATGCAGACAGTGTGTCCCTAGCTGGAGGCTCCAGGGAAAAGTGTGTACTTTACTCTTCCTCTAGGACTGCTAGAGACTGCCTACCCTCCTTGCCCTCCTCTTCTAGCTTTCTCACATGGCATCCTCTGGCCTGACTCCTCCACATTAAAGGAGCCTCTTGATTGCATTAAGCTCACTCACATTATCCAGGATAATATTCTTACTTCAAGGTGAGCTGATGAGCAACTATCATTCTGTCTACAACCTTAATTCCCTCTGTGAATATAACATATTCAAAGCTTCTAGGGATCAGGACATGGACATCTTGGGGAAATATTATTTGTCTACCACAGTTGTCAAAGTGTTGTGGCTTAAATATGAAGATCCATGTATTGATAGTTTGGTTTCCAGTGCAGCAGTGCTCAGAGCTGGGACGGTGACTGGTAATGGATCACAAGGGCCCTGTCTGCGTCAGTGGATTAATTTACTGAGGAGCTGAGTGGGCTATTAAGAGATGAGGCCCAGTTGGAGGAAGTAGGTCCCTGGGAGGTGTGTCTTGTCCCCGACACCGCTCTCTCTGTCTCACTCCCTCAACTCTCTTGCTCTCTCTCTCCCTCCCTCCCCTCCCCACTCCCTGCTCCTGTGTACATTTTCACGTCTGCCAGGAGGTGAGCAGCTTTCTCCTGCATGAGGCCCTTCCACCATGATATTTTCAGCCTTGGAGCCAGCCAGCAATGGGCTGAAACCTCTGGAACCATTAACAAAAAAAAAACACTTTTCCTCCTTAAACTGTTTATGTCAGGTATTTTATCACAGAAAAGAGAATCTGCCCAATATATCAGGAGTCTAAAGGTGCAGAGAGAGCCCCTCCCTGCAGCCTTTAGAGACTTGAGGCTGGAATCTGAGAAAGATACTGAGCAGCCAGGCAGTGAGGAGGAAGGCTGGGGAGAACATCAGAAAATCATAATGGCAAGGTCTATGCAAGGACAATGACCCATGGGAGAGGAACAGGGAGCTCGGATGTCTGACACTGGAAGTAAGAGGCTGCAACCCCTCATGTAGGTCCCAGTACTAGGACAGTGGTCTGCCATGGTGCCTGTATCTCAAAGATGAGACAAGAGACCTCTGGGCCACCACAGCCTGGCTTCCTAAGACTATAGGCAGTTGGAGTCTACAGGCAGCTGAAAAGGCCTCAGCATGGAAGTCAGAAGTCATTGCAAATAAATCCCCTACACACTCTTAGCAGCAGGCCGTTATCTCCCTCTAAAGCTGGGGTCAGGAATTACATTGGCAGATACCTCAGACTTGCCTCACTAATCTGGGATTAGAGTACGTGCTTGGTCCCTCAAGGGACAGGACGGGTACAGGTACAGCCGGACTTCTCCCAGCAACCAGTGAGGCCCAGAGCAGCCTCTGCTTTTCCAGCAGTCACCCTCAGCCCTCAGAGAGCCCAGTGTCTTCCAGAAAGTTAGCAGCCATTCCACCCTTGTGAATTAGCCTTGGTGGGGGATACCATGGTTTGAATCCAGGACCTTTGCTACAAGCCCTGCCCTTCAAAAATGTTTTAATTTTGAGACAGGTTCACACTGAGTTTCTAAGTTGCACAGCTGGACATGAAGCCCAGTGGTAGGATGTTTACCTAATAGGAGATAAGGCCCTGGGTTCAATCCCCTGTACCACAAAACAAAACTTCTAAGCTGCATAGCCTGGGCTCAAACTTGCATCCTCAGCCTCCCAACGGGCTAGGATTATAGGAGAGCACTATCATGCCCTGTTTAAGGGGAAACACAAAATACACAAATAATCTTATCCATCCAGAGACATCTGCTTATTAACACCCTGGTCTATGGCTTCCTGGTCTTTAACAAAAAATGGGATTTTGTCACATGGCCAAATTCATAGGTCTCTGATTCAACCATGATGAACAGCCTTTCATATCAGTTTACTGCAATCTGTTGACGCCTGCTCGCACTAAATTTCATAGCCGTGCTAGGATGTGCCAGACAGCCCCCTCTTGGTGGTGTTCAGGCCATTTCTAGCTTCTCGCTCTGACAGATGGGCTGGAGGAATGTGTCTGGTGGGAGGATGTGGTGGGTCTGAAGGTCTCTGTGTCTCCAACTGTGCCTGCCCTGAGTGTCAGGAGGCATGGGGACCTGGCAGAGCACAATGACCCTTTTCTACTCCTTGGAACAAGTGGTTTCCTTTTAGGAAGGTACTTTTCCGGAAAATATGTTATTCCAAAGCCTGCTGATTCCAGAATCCAGCCTGTCCCAGAAAGAAATACCACCCTGGCTGCAGAACCAAGGAATGTGGACCAAGAGCAAGGTGGAGGCCACTTCTCCCGCCAGCCCTGCGGGGAGCTGGGTTTCGGGGACATTCTCCCTCACAGGATGGGATTCTCATCTTCACTGAAAGACCAGAAGTCAGGGCTTGAGGCAAGGGGAGGACGGTCCCTTTCTATGTGCCTAGTGGGGCTGGGGTGGAACTGAGTAGATTTCCCTGCCCTTTGCCCATGGGTGGAGGTGAGGGGAACCCCAGGAGAAGGGAGCCAGTGTCTATGGCAGGAGAGGAACAGGCTGCCCTCTAAAGGTGCAAATTCGTAGTGTGCCTCAGTGAAAAGTCTGGGGACTGAGGTCTATTGGTCCTCGGCAGAACTTTTCTCTTCAGGGGAGGCTTCTTGGCTGCCTGTGGGAACTGCAGATGGCAAAGTTCCCTCCTTCAACGTCAGAGATCTAAGAGGGCTAGGAGTCAGCGGGAGTTTTGCTCTTGGCTAAGACATCAGGGGAAGGGGAGCTAAGAGACCCAGAAAAGCCTCAGAGGAGGAACCCAATGAACTGGGCTGGAAGGAGAGTCAAGAATTCAACAAGTGGGATTTAGGGGAAAGTGCTGGTTCAGAGACCAGGCAAGGGCGGGGCTTCAGCAGCTCAGCCTGGCTAGCACAGGATGAGGCTGGGCAACAGCCAGTACCCGAGGGAAGCACTGCTTGCTGCATTTGGCCAGCGTGTTTCTTTTTTATTTTTATTTTTTAAAGACAAAAGAATGGAGACATACGAACCAGAACAAGCCATAAACAATATCAAAAATACAAAATTATACAGAACATAGCAGGGAATTAGCACTGGATGCTGTATTACATAATGTCATCTTCACACTAGTTAACACACAAACATTAAAGGAAATACCAAATTATAGAGAAGATAGTAGGGAATCAGCACTGGATGCTGCATAACATAAAGTTATCTTCACTTCT
>PVLD010010703.1:0-48418 GCA_004027595.1 Dinomys branickii | reverse complement strand
GCCCTACATAATGTTACCTTCACCTTTGTTAGTTACACAGATGATGGCCCATTTGATCATTCAGTTTTCTCCTCCCTCATCTCCGTTGCCCTACCACTCAATCAGTCATCTTCCCTGTGATAATAACTGTATTCCTAGGTTTATCTATACCCCTGGACTCTCGCCTTGGGAAGAGACATAGCTGCCTCAGACTATACTATAGCATACATGGGTGTATACAAACTGCCATGGTCGGAGGTGGAAAAGCACCTATGCTCACAGTGGACCACCCAGCTCTGCCCCGTCGCCGTGCTATGGGTGGGGGTGGGTCCAGTCCATGGGGCGCCCTCAGCGGGGCCCACAGCAGAGCAGCCGCAGGGCCCACAGCAGACCAGCCACGGGGCCCACAGCAGAGCAGCTGTGGGGCCCATGGTGGAGCAGCCGTGGGGGCCCTCAGCAGAGCAGCCATGGGGCCCACAGCAGAGCAGCTGTGGGGCACGCACCCCCATGGGGGTGCCCTCGGTGACCCGCTCTGGCCAGTGTGTTTCTGGGCAATGGGCTATGCAGGGTACACAGGAGTGGCCTTACTTACCAGGCTGGGAAGGTGCAGTGTCCAGGCTCATGCAAGAGCATCACTGCCAGATGACCCTTGTGAGAACAGGTCCATGCAGAGATGGGCCAAGGGAGCAGCCCCAGGAGAGCCAAGGGTCGACAGTGACCACAGGTGCCTGCTCACTTCATTCCACTCACCGAGGTCACTATTGACCCTCAAGTTGCCAAAATCCAAGGATCTCTCCGTATGTTTGCCTTCGTCAGCTCCTGCAGAAGTCAGCCCCTTGACCCAGCCTCTCAGAACCACTTTGTCCTCTTGGAGTTGCCAGATAAAATGCAGGATGTCCAGTGAAACTTGAATTTTGGACAGATGGAATAACGTTTCAGCATATGTCCCCAACACTGCGTGGGGTATATTTGTACTAAAAACTGCTCATCATCTGCAGAGTTTCCAGTTTAACTGGGTGTCTTATACTTTTATTTGCTAAATCTGGCATCCTCTTCCCCCAGGTCTCTGTCCCATGTGCTCCCACTTTCTGCTCCTTCTCCAGCGGCTCCTCTTTACCCCTCCCCTGGATTGATCTTGACCGCCTTCTCTTCTCAAATCCCCTGCTCTCCTGGGGTTGCCCCCTCACCCCTTGGCCCACCTGTGCCTAGACCTGTCCTCGAAAGTGTCTCCAGGGTCCTCATCTCCAGCTCCCGTGCAAGGATCCCCTGCAGCAGTGGCATCTGGCAAGGCCCCCTCAATAGGCAGGCCCTGGGTGCAGCACCCATTCACAAGTAGTTGCAGATATATGAGCCAAGGCTGGGGATATAGCCCAGTGGTACAGAGCCTTCCTGACAAGCACAAGGTCCTGAGTTCCATTCCCAGTACCAAAAGAAAAAAGGTAATCAGATGAGCAGAAGTTTCCAAATTTTGTACCTTCAAACCATACTCTTTAAATATGGCAGAGCTTATTCCATGTACACAGAGATAAGATTTTCTGCAAATGAAAAAAGTTTATTTGTGAGGAAAACAAAAGCTTTGTTCCACGCTGCGGCTATAAGGTGACATTTCAATGCTTTGGCATTAGCTTTCAGTTCGTGATTTTCCCATCATCCCTAAGTGACATGGTTCATTCTCATTCTCTAAGAACAGAAGCAAGCTTTCAGATGACAGCAGTAAAATCTCATTGAAAATGTGTTTTAGAATATTCTTCCTGCCTTTCCTGTTAATAGAACATCTTGTACTTCCTGTGGCTCTTATTTTCTCTTGTTTCTTCTTGTACTTTTCCAAACCAGACCTGGAAAGACCCATAAAAGGGAATCTTCAATTACAAAGTAAATCACTTGATCCCAGGAAGCAGCTCTTTTGTTATTTCAGGCAACTGGCCAAGAGGGGAGGCCTTAGGCTTGGGCCCTGTGCAGCATGTACAGATACTTTCAGAGAAGCTAGAGTCCAGAAGAAGTGGTTTCTAAAAATGTTCACTTGAAAACGTTGCTTCCTCCATGGCAATAGAACCACCATGTTGACTACAAATTCCAGTGATATTTCTGCAGAGCTGACCCTCCACAGAATCCCATGTGGTGAATGTTCACACTTCCTCAGACCCCCTCCGGAGCCCGTCCTGTGGGTAGGGCCTAGCCAAGTTCCGCTCCCAGCCCCTCAGAACCCCCAGGCCTAAGGGCACAGCAACCCAGGAAGGGAGGACAAGGAGGCAGGCCTCGGAGGATGGAGCCCAGGGAAGGCTTGATGAGGGGGTTGGTGAGTCTGATCCTCTGAGAAACAAATCCTGAAGGACCCTTAGGCCTCACATGGTGGTCCAGAAGTCCTGGGAACTCGGCACTGGCTGGGCATGGCTAGCAGGCCTAGTGAAGAGAGAAGACTCCTGGTGAAATGTGGCCACCGTGAAGCTGTGACCAGGGCCTCCCTGAGGATCCTGGGTCTTCGAGTCATAGCTGAAGCAGCAGAGAATACAAGTGACAAGCACGGTGACCGCGAGGAGCACTACCACCACACCAATCACCATTATTTCCATGTCCTGTGCAAGGGACCAGTTGCACAGTTAGCAACGTGGGTGATCTCAGAGCCTTAGCCTCCCATCTAAACAGGAGCCCTCTTGGCAGCCACAGGTGCCCTGTGTTCCACACTGTTCTCCTTGGTCTTCTAAGGCTGAGACCCCGCTTGGCACTGCCCCAGGCTGTTGAGTGCCCCTATGAGGCCCTTTGGCTGTGATCTCAGACGATCTCTTTTCTAAACCTCCTCGGCCTCCGGAGGCTGTAGTCACCTCCACTGACAGGAACCGCCCAGGAAGATGTGAGCACGTGACTCCCGGCTGTGGAAAGTGGTGAGGAGGAGGAGGCAGAAAACCTTATGCATAGGGAGCTAGGCAGCCTTGACCCTCTGGCGACGCCTACAGATTTCAAGAACAATCATTTCTCCCGCCAGTGGATGCAGGAGTCAGCTCCTCCCCCGAGGGACCTTGGGCAAGTGGCAAGCTGAGCAAGGTGGGGGTGGGGCACCCGCAGGTCACCAATGGAGGAGCCGGAGGCCTGCACGGGCTGTGGGGAGGAGCACATGCTGCATTTGGCTGCTTTGTCTGAGTGAGTTCAGGAGAGTGCAGCTTAGATGAGGGAGGGTTTGCTCCCAAAGCCAGGGATCTCAGCCCTTAGGTGATGCACTGGGGGCTTGCTCGCCCTGAGTTCCACAAGCCTCCTGCTAACCCAGGCGCTTTGAAGACTTACCTGGCCCCCCCGAGGGCCAGCCCCGGTGGTGCCCAGTGCTGTGGCCCCCTCGCCTGGTGGCGTCCCTGGGGTCCATGATGCTTCTCCCTGGACGCTGCGGTGTTGACCCCGCCTAGAGAGTGGCTCCAGGATGTCTGAGCAGCTCTGAGTACTTCCTGAATCCCTTCCTCCAATTGTGAGAGAGCCACAGCTTCCACCCTCCCCCCTCAGTGACAGCACTTACTCTGCCCTGCCCACCCTGTCCCCCTGATGGAAGGGCCCAGGGATGCACCAGGCCAAGCCCACTGGGTAAGTGTAAGTCAGGCAGAGGGGCTCCATCCTGGCCCCTCACACCCAAGACTTCCTGAGACTCCAATCACTTCCAGAAAGGCATCTGGCTCTTCAGACCTCCTTTACCCACACTGAAATGAAGGAAAGAGAAATAATAATTCCAGCTACTAGACACAGCCAAGCAGTCATGTGGCCTCCCAGCAGTCCTACACAGCGATTTTGCTCCACTCTGCAGATACAGATGCTGATACAGTCACAGAGCCAGAATGTCCTGCCTGAGGCCGGCTGCTAGTTTGCAGTGGTAACTACAGCAAAGTCAGGGCTTCCTTCCCTCCATTCCCAGCTCAGTGCTCTTTCTAAGTAGTACACAACTACAGAACCATCATCTGACTGTGCGGTTTTACTAATCAGGACACCAAGGCGTAGAAAGGGCAGAAGGCTGGTTCAAGGACACAGCCTAGAACCTTTCCAATTTCTCCAAAGACCAAGTACCAGTACTAGGAAACTTCCTACGCTGAGTGGGAGAGGAACACACTGTGATATTCTCACTCTGTGCTTTTTCTAAGAGGAATGGACAGTCTGGGCGCTGGGCTGCTCCTCCACGTGGGCACAGGCAGCCAGACATCTCAGACTATTTGACTAACTGGGGCAACCAGAGGAGAAAGAAGGGAACATGATGCCACAAGCCACAGTGCTGTGGTTTCGCGCTGAATCCCAACATCATCTTGTTAATCTGGGTGACGGAGCGAAAGGGGCTGCATTCCAAGTCTGATTATTTGTTTCTTATCTGCCTGTTCTTTGTGGACACATAGGTGTAGTTCCCCGGCGGTAGCTGAGAGTAGCTCAGTGTTTTAAATCTGTTGTAAAGGACACTTGTTCAGCGGTGACTCTGGATTTCCTCTTCTGTCTCTGTCTCTGAGACTTGGGAGAGAGCTCTTCTCCTTTGAATTCTCTGTAAAATCTGTATAGAGATGCTGCAAACAGGAGCAGGGCTGAGGGGGGCACACCAGGAGGCAGCTGTGGGGGACCAGGCCGAGGACCAAGGTCTGGGGCGGGCTGAGAGCCTGGTGGCGGGTACAGAGGGGAGGTGGGCCCGGAGGACACTGTAGAAAAAGCATCAACAGTCCTTGGAGCCCACAGTCCACGTTCCCATGGCTGCCACTGCGAGTTTACCTCCTTTCCCCTCACCCTGTCACCCCTGCCCCGGCCCTCACAGAGAACCAGCTTGGAAACAGAAAGGAAAGAGGACATTCTAGTCCAGTGAGTCACCAGGCCCCTGACTTGCTGGCCTGCTCTCTAGACCCTCCCCCTTGCCTCACCAGCCCCCCACCCCACCCCAGCTTTGTCGCCTCCGCCTCCGCCTCCGCTTCCTCCTCAGCTCCCCAGGCACAGACTCAGGCCTCCGGAGATTTCCTGCTCTCCGCTGTGCCCCTGGAGGGTTCGGAGCATGTGGCAGCACGATCCCAGCTTTGACTGCAGTGTCCCCGTTACTCGTCTCATTTTAGGCAAGCGGAAACTGAGGCCCAGAGGGTGCAAGAGCCTCCTAAAGCCCACCCAGCACCCAGCAGTGTAAACAGCTCCGCTCTCTCCTTGCCTGCCCCTCTGCCGCCCAAAGGGACCTAGAGGCAGGCTGACTGGAGACTCAAAGCTTGGATAAGAAAGCCTGACCACACTACCAGGAAACACGGTCTGCGGAGTGGGGCTTCCGAGGGTCCCAGAGCTCACTCTGCCCTAGAGGCAGGCTGGAAGTGGCACTGCAAGCAGAGCCCGGGAGCACAGCCTAGGCGCCCTCAGCCAGCCTCCTCTCCCGCTCCTTGACTGTCAAGAGCGCTCCAGAGCCCCAGTGATGGCAGACTGCCCTCTTTGGACTGGACTTGATCCAAAGGTTAACTCCTCCCGTTTGGCTCAGGCAGGACCCTCCTGCTTCTCCCACTCCACCGTTGTCCCTGGACCCCAGCTCCCTCCAAGAGGGAGGGCCCAGGGCAGTGAAGACTCCCCGCCCCCTTGCTGCAGTGAAGAGCCTCTCCACAGAAGCTTTTTGGTGGCTTTTACTTCCTGTCCCCAGGCACAACAAATGGACTGCACAGCCTCACACCGCCCTCTCCACACAGGAAGGACATTCTCAGGGCCTCTGCCAGCTCCCCACTTGCCACAGGCCTGCAGACACCTAATGAAAATCACTTGAGCACTTTGTAGTTGATAGGCACTGGCTCTGCCAAATACCCTTGTTACTTCTGGAGCCACCAGGAGTTAAAGTCACAAATTTGGGTGTCCAGCCAAATCTGCTGTCCACTATCAGGCTCTCCAGTGTCAACAGGACCACTCCCACGTGGTCCTCAGTTCTCTGATGCACCATGGAGGGACATAGTATGCAAATAAAGCCCAAGCAGGAACCAGGTTACAGTACCTTTCATTCACCCCGGAGACACGTTCTCAACATGAAAACATCAGGGTCCACTCATCTTGGTGATGGATAGGAGGGCGGGGCCGGCATCAGGAGAAGCCTCCATGAACGTGGTGAAGGTGGTGCAGCTGAAGGTGATGGTGGCGAGCCTGGTGGTGCTGCCGAAGGTGGAGCTCACGGTGGAGCTGGTGCTGCTGGAGGTGGTGCTGGAGGCCATGGCGATTCACACTGAGCACAGGAGACACGTGGCCGGGAGGGCGATGGAAAAGCCGGGGCCACAATCGCTGAACTTGGTTTTCCCTTACAGCCAGATGGTTCCTCTCTACATCATCATCCTGTAGTCTGTGGAAAAGGCAGGTAGCCAGTAGCAGCAGCATCAGGACAGCCACCACAGTGCCCGCGATGCAGCCCGCTAGGGTCGTGTTCCCCAGGAAGCCTAGCATCTGGGAGCTGGACGGTCCTTCACCGCTACTCAGTGGATCTAAACTGCTTTGGTCCCTTCAGTAGCCTCTGCTCAGCCCTCACAGTCACTGACTTTGTTGTCTCAGCTTTTCTGGGCTGGAGAGTGGCCAGGGAATGTAGGCGAGGACTCTTTGGATTGGATCGGCCAGCCAAGGGTGAGGCCAGGGGGCCGTTGACTCAGCGGAGGCCAGGGAGGGAAGATGGGTGGAGACAGAGAAGCTGTGGGGCTGCACTTCCTCAAAGGGGGAGCCCTGAGTGTAGGTGAATAGGTTAGGGTCCCCTCCACTCCTGCCACCCAGCTGAATGATGGCAAAGAGGAACTTCTTTCTCCCTCTGGGCTTCAGTTTCCTCTTGTAGAGACAGCACAGAAATTAGGAACATTAATTTCAGGACTACACACAACTCGCTAGCTCTGTGACTGCACAAATTACTTAACCTCTCTATATCTCAGTTCCTTATTGATAGAAACCAAGACCCCACACGAAACCAGACCAGACCTTCTGACACGAGAGAAGGCTTTATTGGGGCAGGGACAGAGTAGCAGGCTACCTAGCAGACCAAGGTAGCCCCGAGCTGAGGAAAGCGTGGGCCTTTAAGCTCTTTTCTGGTGGGGGTGGGGTGGGGCGAGGAGATGTCCCTGGGCCAGAACAGCCCAAGTCCCCAGCAACAGGGAGGGCATCCAGGCCAGAATAGCTGAATGGCAGGAGTTGCTTATGTCAGAACAACCCAAGCAGGTGAACTGCGAGAGCAAATGAGGGCGGGGATAGCTTTTGTGGCTGAGGGGAACAGGAAAGAGAAGAAGAGAAATATTGAGTGTTAAAGTTTTCTCATGAGGGGGGTGAGGCTGGCTGCCTTGTGACTTATCACTTATCTGTAACATAAATAATAGTGACTCCTACCTCATAGGGTCTTCTGAGGATCAAAGGAGTTAAGATACAAGATATATAAAGAACTTAAACGCTCCTGACACATTTGCTGTTGATAATACTGCAGTGGAGTACAGGAGAAATTCTTGGGAAACCATGACTCCGTGTCCTACAGCTCACAAAGTCTTCCAGAGTGGGGTTCAGTTAATCAGTTATCCCATGGCTGGTGAGCTTCAGGAGCTCTGTGAGGCCAGTAGGCAGACTGTCATCATCCCAGGAGGCCCTTATTTTTCCTGCTGCTTCTGGGAGGCAGAAGGGTCTGTGTCAGCCTATGGTTTCTGGGAGGCAGGAGAGAGACCACTGAGCTCAGTCAGGCCAAGCCCCAGTCTAGCCTCCTGGTTCCCAATCTAACAAACCATAAATGGCAGGTTCCTTGCTCCACCCAGCCTCCCTGCCCTGTACATCACTGTGAATGCCATTTCTGCCTGGTAGAGGATTTAGACAGCAGATAAGATGTTATGGTTTGTGTCTGGATGTCCCCCCAAGCCACATGCAGTCATGGGGCAGGTTTCTAGAGTTTATGATTGATTCATGGTCCAATGTTGGAATATGGGAGTGAGAGCTACACCTGTGCTGCTGTGGATAGTTTGCATGCAGTGTAAGGGAAGGAAAGAGACTTGCTCTTCCAGCTGCCACTTCTCCCTTTTGCTCGTTTTGCTTTTGCTGTTTTCCAGCACCATGAATGGTTGCCCTCTGCCGTGTGCCACCCTGCCTTGGAGCCAGCTGAGTATGGGCTGAAACCTTTGCAAACTGTGAGCTAAATAAACCTTTCCTTCCTTAATTTTGGGCATTGGGTATTTTGTCTCAGCAGTGAGAGAGAAGTAGTCAAGACACAAGATATGAGCAGCCCCCAATTCTCTCCCTCCTATACCAAATTCCTCAGGTGAGCACTGGTCCTGTCCTGCTCACAGCCTAGGGACAGCTCCTCAGTGTCTCCCTGGGCAGCCCTTAATGCAGGTCTTTGCAGAGCTGTTCTCCAAGTTCTTCCTTACATGCCTCAGGGCCTCCCAAAGGCCCAGGTCTACACCGGGTCCCCAGAGGCACTCAGGGGTCCCCAATCCCTTCCCCAGAGTCCTCCTAGTGAGTGCTCATCTCCCTGCTACCTGGAGGAGTATTTACAGAAGCCACAAAGCTAGCACCTTGAGCTGCACAGCAACTCTACCCTGAGACATGGGGCAAAGCCCTTCCCATGACCCAGCCGGTTTCCTCATCTGTAAAGGTCCCAAGGCAAGAGGTGACCTCCAGGGACCCTTCCTCCTCTGCCCTCCATTTGAGCTGGTTTCTCTCAGGGAGGCCTCAAACCCTGAGTGAAAACTCTAACCACATGAAAAGGCTAAATATTTCCTTCAGTCAAATTGGACTCAGGGGACATCAGGGCCTAATGAATCCTGGGGCTTCTCTGGCCCTCAGGAGAAGCCACTTGAACTTTTAATGATGCTAGAGTAACAACTCCTCCTGCAGATTTCTGAGGCCCTGTAAGCCAGCTGCCTTCCCTGGGGGCATCAAACATTCCTCCTTAGAACCTCTCCAGAAAGACTCCAATTCCTCACTAGTCACTGAGTGGAGTAGAGCCCTGCAAGCTGCATACTTGAAGCACTTCAGCCAGTGCCCAGGACACCTGAAAATCACCAGACACACAAAAATCACAACCACAGTCATTCTTGACTGGCTGCCATAGCAACCACTTTGTTTTCACTAATTAGTGGCACCACCTAGTGGTGATACTGTGGATAAATCGTTTTATATTCTGATATATTGAGAGTTCTGGTATCTTGATCGTAATTTGAATCCTTGTATTTAACTTCTCTCCATTCAAAATTATTATAAAAATGTCCAAAGAATTAAAAGAGGGGACATACTCTTCCACACTGTAAATCAGTAGAGTCACATTACTGACCTAGAAACATTAAGAAATTTCTATAAGCCCCTGTGCCTAGGAAACAGGTTGATGGATCCACTGGCTAAGGAAGGGCGTTGTGGGCCTCCCTGCAGTAGACAGCCAGGACTTGGAACAAGGGAGGGATAAGATAAAGCAGGAAACACATTGAGTGACTGTTGTGCTTTGAATCTGGAATGTGCCCCAAGACTTCCATGAAGATGGTGGAGTGGTGAGCAGCAGAGAAAGAGCCTCTCTGAGATCTGGTGTCCAGATGCTGGAATCTAGCAACATGAGAAAGAGAAAAAGGAGAGAAGTGGGTCCTCAGGGCCAGGAAGGATCTGAAGCAAGAATTGAAGACCACAGAGAGAGTGAAGAGAGAAACTTCAAGGATGAAGGAAGTGTCAGGTGGCGCTTTCTCTCTGAACCTGGACTCACTGCATAAGAGGGGCAGCTTGAACCTGCAGATGGATAGTAACTACTGTCAGCCTCAGAGACCTTCCACACACCAGTGGAACAAAGCAGTGGATGCAGCAAACTGCAGAAGTAGTGAGTTATTCAGGTTCAGATGTCCCACAAGAGAGGGCAATTGGACAGTAGCCATCTTGAAGAGAGGCAAGCTGAGCCCAGCACTCAGAAAAGCTGCAGGCCAACTAGCCAGTGTCAAGGGTAGGCTACCAAGTTTAAGTCACCAGGTGGCCACGAAGCCAAGGTAAAATGGCAGGAGGCACAAAGAGTGTTACGGGCTGAGCAAACCAGATTGCAGCCTCACAGCCAGGAACCAGCCTGAACTTCAGCGGAGCTGACGGAGCAGACTTGCTGGGGTATTCCAGTACGCTGCTGTAAAACTGCAACTGGCTTGCTGGGGTTGATCAACTCACGTCTGGACTCTATCTGCCCATGTTTTCTACAAGTGACAGCAGAGATATGCCCTGAAGTAGACATTTTTTTCTTTTTTTTTCTTTTCCTATTTTTGTTTTTATTTTGTTTTTTTTTCTTGTTTGTTCTTGTTTTTATGAGTGTGAACACAGTTTACACTTTTTATGTTGTTGTTCTGTTCTGTTCTTGTTTTTATTTCTTCCTTCTCTCTTTCCCTCTTGTCTTCACCAGTTCCCAAAAGTGTGCATAATTTTCCTTCGTCCTCCAGCCTTGAGTATAATCTCCTCCTCCTCCTCTTCTATTTCTCTATTTTCCCCCAATGCCTTTTAAATTTTCTGGGTTTATTTATTGTACACAATTTTCTGATTTATTTTAGATTTTGTTATATAACCACAGATCTAGTTCATATGGTTAAAGGTGGCAAATTAGTACCTACCACAGTCTGTCATTTTCTAAGCTGTGTTTGATGCTATTGCTATTGCTAATTATACTACTTTAGCCAACACGACATAATTGTTTTAATCAGTTTTTCTTCCTGTTATACCAAGACTGAGATTACCTAAGAGTCATAAAAAATACTATAGGCCAGGGCCAAAGAACCAGAGGCTGGGCCAAGTAGGCAGCAATTTCTCATCCTCAATAAATAGAACAGGGAGGATCTTATAACAGACTCAAAATGCAAAAACCAGCTACACCTGGAAGACAACTCTGAGAAGTAGTCATTTCCTAAGGGCTCTAAGTACTGGCAATAAAGATACTTTTCATAAGCAATTTATAAGCATCAACCTAGGAATTAAACTGAAAAAAAGGAAAGAAGAAAGGAGGACACTTAAACAAGATGCAACCCTAGACTTGCAGCCCATCAAAGGCATGCCTAATGACTCTAGATCAGAAACAGATTTTTTAAAAAAGAGGAGCTTAGGAAAATGATGGAAACTATAAACACCAAACATTGCAAAGAAATGAAACCCATGAAGCAGATTCAATCAGATATTCAGGACATTAAAAATTCCACTGAAAGTATCTGCAGCAGAATGGGCCAGTATGAGGACGGAATATCAGATATAGAAGCCAGGATTGCATTTATCAACCCATGAAAAGAAAGATTTCTTAAAATTAACAGAGGACTTCAAAGAATCAATCCAGTAGCTGCTAGATGATGTGAAGAGTAACATAAGACTGATCAGCATCCGTGGAAAAGCAGGAGATACCACAAACTACAGAAAAACCTGTTCACGTAAGCAATGGCAGGAAAATCCCAGAGCAGGGAAAAGAATTTGACATATGCATCAGTGATACATGTGGAACTCGAATTAGCCATGATTAAAAACAAAATCTACACCAAGGCATATAATAGTCAGAATCTCAGAAATTCAGCACAAGAACAGAATAGTAGAGTCTATCAGAGAAAGGAAACAAATCATGAATGAGGTGAAACAATCTGAAAGCCACCCAACTGGACTGTGAATTAATAGCAGAAGTAACAAGGCAGATAAACGAGGCTCTGGAAAAAATCAAATCAAAAATAATTTCTCAGATAGTTACAGAGATTGTGACCATAAGAAAAGACATTTCTAATGACTCTAGAACAGTTATAGATTTTTTAAAAATGGAGCAGCTTAGGAAAATGATGGAAACCATGAATGCCCAACATAAGAAATAAATGGAATCCATGAAACAGGGCCTTCACATCCCTAAGTCTTTTCTTGTATCTTTTATTTCAAAATAGATCCTCACTGCAACATTAAAATGCACAAGCTGAGCTTGAACTTGCCAGCCTCCCAGAGTGCTGTAAGAGGCGGGTACCTTCTGCCCAGCTACAAACATACTTTTATAATAAAGTACGTTTTATTCTAGAAGTAGAGAAGAGAGCCCACAGAGAAAAAAGTCATTAAAGATGTACAAGAAAATATCCTCACCTGAAGCAAGTCTTCAGGTCAAAAGTCGCACTGAGTCCAGGACATACTGTTTAAAGAGGCCAGATGGTCTCCACGTAACCTGGTGAAATTCTAACAATACAAGAATAAAGAAGCAGGTGCGGTGGTGCACGCTGTGATCCCCGCACTCAGGAGGCCGAGGAAGGAAGCCAGTCGCAGGCCATCCTGGTTAATCAGCTCTGTACTGGCTGAAGGAAACATGGTTCACAGGTAAAATAATCAGTGTGTCGGTGAACAAGGGCTGCAGTTCTGCCTCACTAACTGACACTGAACTTGTTCCCTCCAGGGCAGGCTTCTGCCTGTACAGTAAGTATTGATCTAGATGGCCTTAAGGACTGTCGTGCTCTGATATTCTAGAATTTTCTTTGGGTCCTTTCATCCTGGTCACTCACCTATTACATTCTTTCCAGCTTTTGCACTTTTGAAAGATCTCTATGGGAGTTGTGCCAGGGCCTGTAACTTGTCACCAGGAAAGCAACTCTGCCTATCATTTATTCTCTCACTCACTCGCTCATTTTGAAATCTGCTCATTGAAAACAGCTTATGCGTCCATCTGCTTGACCATCCACCATGTATTTATTCCTCTGTAAGTATTCCTGCACCGGCACTGGCTGGGATGGATGTGAGCATAGATCCCTGGCCCACGGCCACCTTCTCCAACTTTGCACACCAGTTAAGATCCCTAAGCAGACTCTGTGTAATTGGGTCTTTGGGACATCATCCCTGAAGCACCCCAAAGTTTCTAAGTTGGGCACATTTCCTCTCCTCCCTCTAAGTTGCACTGGGATTATACAGTCCCTCAGTGCACAGAGAGCTCTGAGAGATACCACCTGTTTGGCCCGCCTGCTCTCCCGGAGGCTGGAAGCTGCCCCAGCCAGGGACTCCATGCCGCCCACATAAACTATTGGAGACTTTCTTCGGCCCTGAGCACACCAGAATGTCCTACGTCCACCAACCTGGACACATGTAACAGAACCCTGCTGAATTCTAAGCACTTGATTCTGCCAAGGTTTAGAAGCTCTGCTTTATTCCATCAAGTTGCAAACGCTTCCTGGAGTCCAGTGAAAGTCTAAGCATATTTTCACAGTTTGGGAAGCTGGGCCGGAGTGAGGCCTTGGGTCCTGCCTACCAGGATGCCATGCATAGAGCCAGCTAGGTCATCTTTGTCATGGGTGTCCCCAGCTCCATCCGAAGGTGGTCACTTGTCTCGAATGCTCTGAACATCTTCTAGGAATCCAGAGACTCACATCCAGAAGAGCCAGAAGGTAAGTCAGAAATGGGAATGTGGAGGCAAAGGAAAGAGTGAAGAGCCCTGAAGAATTACGAGGTCCTTGGCTTCCCCTCTAACTCACTGTTACTCACTGGGTAATGTTCTTCCCCTCTCCAGGCCTCAGATTCCCCATGCACAACAAAGGAGTGGTCCAGCTGAGCTGTAAGATCCTGCCCAGCTCTGCCAGGGTATCATCTAGGCTGGGACTAGCCTGTGTTGGGCAACAAGCTCTCATTTAGTCTACCTGAGCCCCAGGAAGTCACAATTAGACAAGCAGAAGTTGACTTACCGAGGGTGGGACCTCATCTTCCCTCACCCCAGAGGCACAAACATAGGGCCCCAGAGTGCAAAGGAGGGAGGCTCAGGCTGGCTTGGAGAGAACAAAGAAAGGCCCCCCAAGGAGGCCCCACTTGAAGTGTTTTTTATACAGAGTTCAGCCCAGCCACAGGGAAGGCAGAAAGACCACTGTAGACTGCAGACAGAGCCCTCTGGCCCTGCTTCCCTTCTCCTCTCTTCCCCTAGTCCCCTTCTCTCAGCTAAACGAGAGACGAGAGAGCTGGAAACACATCGTTGGTACTCAGGCTGCAAAGCTGACGAGACTCTGAGCTGGTCTGGTGACCCGGTCCGGTCCCAGGGCTCTTGTCCTCACGGTTCGTCCTCAGTAGGGCTTGTGCTCCACCCTCAAGCCCGCTTTTTCCCCGACGATTCTTCCAAATCTCCTGTCTGGCTGTCATTTCTATGAAGGAATAAGGCATCCTGCCTAGCTCTGGAAAGCGCCCTGGCTACAGGGCCAAGGGTCTGCCCTGTTCTGGGTATAGGGGGGAAGGGGACCTAAACACATACACTCATGTAAATGGCCACATATGAACCTGTGTGTGCCACATTCACACCCAAGCACATATTTACATACCTGCATGTCAAACATGTGTATGTATATTCACGTGTAGGTGGCTACTGTGTGGGTGTGTGTAATATTCCAGTGGGTACACAATGGCTACAGGTGCAGACATCTATGACTGCAGGGCGTTCACTGTAGTACGTGGAACCATGCAAGGAGGGTGTGGCCTAACCACACCCCACTGGGGCTGCAGGAGAAACACCATGCCGTCTTAGAGGGAGCTCACGGCTCACACTACCCCTGCTCCCACTCTCTGGAAAGCCACTTTGGACAGCCACGTTGCGTGCTTCTATCAGAACCCGAGGGCTGGACCGTGCTGCAGAGCAGCCCTTGACTCCCTGAGGTAAGGCTCACATGTAGGGCTAAGCACTTAGCCCTGTGTTTCCACTGTGTGAGAGGGAAAAGCATTTACAGAGACCACACTGCCTGGACACTTAGGGGTGGTAGAGCCCCAGTGTAACCCTTGAAGTGGCCTGTCAATAAAAAGAAAGGAAGAAAAGTAGCTGGGTGCGTGGGTACACACATGTAATCCCATCAGTCTGGGAGGCTAAAGTAGGCAGACTGCAAGTTCCAGCCCAGCCTGGGCAACTTAGCCACTTAGCAAGACACAGAAAGGGGCTAGGGATGCAACTCAGTGCAAAGTTCCTGGGCTCAATTCTGAGATGAAAGCAGGGGAGAAGAGAGGAGAAAAGAGGAAAGAAGAGCAGAGGGAAGGAGAAGAGAGGGGAGGGAAGGGGAGAAGGCATGTTATGAATGAGCTTCCTGTCGCCAGAGATGTGCAAACAGAAGTAGAATAAGGGCAGGTGTGGAGGGGCGGAGAGGGAAGGGCTTGTAGTAATAGCCCAGGTGCACACACCCATCCTCACTTACTCTCCTAAGGCCTAGCACAATGGCACAATGTCTGGCATGTAGTAGTAGGTCAGCTCCTTCTCAATTTTGGAATAAATAAAGGAGGGAGGAATAAAGGAAGGAAACAGGCTCATGAAAACGAGCACTGTGAAGAACTAGTGCTCAGCTGGGCCCAGGCTGTGGTGATGTGATCAACGACACCATGCCAGGTACCCAGAAACACTAGAAGAGGTAGAATTCTGCTCCTTAGCTGGTGAGAGGACTGTGGGGAGGACCTGGGAGAAGGACATCTATCTAGGGTGATAGGAGCAGGCAGAGTGGGGCTTGGTAGAAGTAAACATCCATCCTAAGCATGGTGCATATAGATGTCACAACGCCAGGAAGACCAAATTCAAGATTCACTTCCCTCAGACCCATTGTGTGATCTCAACTTCCCAACCTACAAACCATGAAAGATCCAACAAGTTGATCTCTCAGGACATTTTTATGCTATTGCCCTTGGAGTTCACAAAGTCAAACAGCCCTGCCTCTGCCTCATAGAAACTAGGACCTAAGGCAGGGTCAAAAGACCATTCACTTTAGCTGGAAAGCCCACAGCAAAGGCAGGATCTGAAGGTCCAACCACACAAATAGTTGATGAATTAGGGCTCTGTGAGGACAGGGGGACTCACCCACAGACAGACCTAAAAAGACACAAGACTTCTGCACACACCATGCAGCTGAGGAACAAGGGAGAAGGACTTTCTGGATGGTGGGAACAGTTTAAGCAATGATACAACAGCTGCCTCAAAGCCAGGAGGATCCTGAGACTATCTAGCGAGGGGTTCTCAAAGCTTGGTACCTGGGTCAGCAATAGCATCACTCAGCTCAATTGAGTCAGAAGCTTTGGGAGTAGAGGCATCTCATCTGTGTTTTAATACTTTCCAGGTGATTCTGGTACATGTACAGGTTTGAGGATTTCTGGTTCAAACCACTGGTTCCCAAACTATGCTCACAGATCACTTCTCTACAGCAGGTTAAGTGGCGTTCTGTGAAAGGGAGACCCAGAGTCAAATAAATATACGAGCACATGAGAGCAGTGCTGTTTTAAAAAATCAGAAATCATGTCAGCAACTGAAAGCTCTGGGAAGCCCTGCAGGAAGGAGGGCGGCTAATTACTCATCTAGCATCGCCTCCAAGTCATTTTCAAGTTGCCTGTTCACACTTCCATTGACACTATCTTAGGGAAATTATCTACACCAATCCTCACTTTTCACATAGATAAACTGATGCCTAGAGAGGATAACAGGAATGCCCCAAAGTCACAAAAAGAGCCTGTATGTCTGAGCTGGCAATGACCCTAGCAATCCCCCAAGTTTCAGAAGAGGCTCTGTGCACTTCCACCACCCTGCACCCTCTCTCCTTCCATCCGAACTGTGCATCCCTGTAGTCTGCACATGGAGCCTGTCAACAGGACCGTGGTCTCTGACTTCTTCCTGAAGGGATTCTCAGGCTATCCAGCACTGCAGCGCCTGCTCTTCCCTCTGTGCTTAGCTATGTACCTGGTTACCCTGCTGGGGAACATGGCCATTATGGCAGTAAGCATGCTAGATGCCCGCCTGCACATACCCATGTACTTCTTCCTGGCAACCTCTCCATCTTGGACATCTGCTACACATCTACTTTTGTGCTCCTGATGCTGGTCAACCTCTTGTCACCTCAGAAGACCATCTCCTTTATTAGCTGTGCCATCCAGATGTGTCCGAGCCTGTCCATGGGCTCCGCAGAGTGCCTACTGCTCGCCATCATGGCCTATGACCGCTACCTAGCCATTTGCCGACCTCTCAAATACCCCGTGCTCATGAGCCGCCAGCTTTGCTTGCTACTGGTAGGACCCGCCTGGGTACTCTGCCTCATCAAGTCAGTGGCTGAGACAGTCATTGCCATGAAGCTGCCCTTCTGCGGCCACCATGTGATCAGTCACTTCACCTGTGAGATCCTAGCAGTGCTGAAACTGGCCTGCAGCGACACATCAGTCAGCGAGGGCTTCCTACTGGTAAGTTCCATCATGCTGCTGCCCGTGCCCCTGGCTCTCATCTGCCTGTCCTACACACTCATTCTAGCCACTATCTTGAGGGTGCCCTCGGCTGCGGGGCATCGCAAGGCCTTCTCCACCTGTTCAGCACATCTGGCTGTGGTGTTGCTTTTCTATAGCACCACCATCTTCATGTACATGAAGCCCAAGAGCAAGGAGGTCCACATCTCTGATGAGGTCTTCACAGTGCTCTACACCGTGGTCACGCCCATGCTGAACCTTGTCATTTACAGCCTGAGAAACAAGGAGGTGAAGGAGGCTGCCAGGAAGGTGTGTGGCAGCAGGCAACCTGCAAGTGAGGTGGGGGGCAGGGCTCTGCCAGGGAAGTGAGGCCACCACTGCCAGTGACAGTATGGCACAGGGCACGGGGCTACAGATGACTTCATCCCAGAAAGGCAGCACAAAGCTCCACTAATTCTGCCACCGAATAGCTGACAAATCCCCCTCTGCCCTTTGCCCCACTGTGGTGCCAGGCCCAAGCACAGCCTCCCTCCCTGGGCCTGTGCAGCGCCTCCTGGCTGCTCTCAAGGCTTCAGCATTGCTCCTCCTTCCAATAATGCTCCAGGCAGCATTGAGAGGAATCACATTGAAAAGCACATCAGACTGCATCACTCTTCCCACTGAAACTCCTACACAGCTCCCCATGCCCAGCAGAGTGGCCCTCTTCTGCAGAGGCACTTGAGCCTCTTACAACTGGCCCTGCTTGGCCAGCTCCCCAGTCTTCTGCCCCACAGCCTTGCCCTTCCCTGGACTGCCCAGCTCTGAACTCTTCTTGGACTCTCCACACAAAACAGCTCCGCCCAACACACACTCTGTGTGCAGAAGAACCACCTAACCCTTCAGGCTGCCTGCAGGGAGCCTCTCACGTCACCCGTCTCACTGTGCCCCTCCTCCAAAGCTATTCCAAGAGCACAGAGCGCCCCATTCTACTTCTGTCCTGGCATCCAGAATTACTCAGTCTCGGGTCCTGCACAAGTTTCAGAAACACATGAACATGGCAGTTTAAGGGTGGTGAGCCTGGAGTCATCTCCAAATCTGAGCAGAGCTGGGATGGAGTCTGCAGGTGACAGACAAAGCCTCTTCCTTCCGGGAGGTCACAGTCCAGCCAGGAATGAGGCCCAGAGTTCAAGATCATCAGACGCATCTGGCCCTGGGACACTAACTACCCAGAGCAGCCCAGAGCCCACAGGTCTGCATTCCTCCTTAGTGGCAGGAACAACTGTAAGTTCCAGTACTGCCTGTCTAGGCCTCACCTGGCTTTGAGGGCTGCTCGGCCCCTTCTCACCCTATGTCTGGTATCTTGCATAGCTGCCCCTACCTGGCATGCAGCCTCTTTGTAGCTGCCCTTTCTGAGAACTCAGTGAGCACACAGCACAAACAGACGTGGAGTCCCGAAGCACTTCACTCTCATTCCCGCTCCAGCTTCTGTGGCCTCTGTACTGTGGGACATCTGGGCTTGTCTGGCTTCTCAGAGAGAATCTGGCCATCCTGGCCCACTGACTGCAGATCAGTGCAGCCCAGCATGAGCTCCCAGCTTCCCTCCCAGGCCTTCCGTCTACGCCCTGTGCGGGTCAGAACAGAGCCAAAGGAGAAGGTATCATCATTCTTAGTGGCTCCCAGTCACTGTCTTAACATTCTGACCATGCCCAAATGCAGGCTGATCAAGGCTGGTTAAGCCTTGGCCAGTCATCCTGCTGGGTCCCGGGTGCTCCTGGCAGGAGTGTGGACTTTATCCTGTGGCACTGGGGGTCACAGACAGGCTTATTTTTACAAGAGTCACTGGTTGGATACCACCTTCCTCTACATATTTAGTGAAGAATTTTTTCACTATCATATCTATTGTTAGGTGAGGTACAGTATTAAATGCTTCTGGGGGAGATGGAACAAAGAGATTCCTGCAAAGAACCTAGGGAATATGAACTAAGAGCCTTAAAATGCCTGGGTTGTTTTGAGCCCACACTGCTGTTTATAGGACTCTAATCTAAGGGGTACAAAGATTTATATATAAAGATATGAATCACAGAGTTATTTATTTATAGTAACAAAACTGTACAATAATCTTCATGTCCAACCATAGAAGAAAGTTTAAGTAAATCCCGGTGGTATCGATAACTGAATGTGATGCAGCCACTAGAAATTTTTTTAAGAATTTGATGCTAAAAAATGTTCACAATGAAACTAATAGAAAAAATATAATGTTGTACTCAGTATCTTCCTAATTTTATTTTTAAAGCATATTTTCATATATATATACACACACACACATACACATATATATACATATGAAATTCTGGGAAGCTATGACAAAATATTAACTAACAGTTGACTTCCCTGGATGATGAGATTGTAGATAAGTACGCTTCTCTTATTCTCAATGTTACCCAATATTTCTGAAATGAACATGAGCTTTTTTAAAAAGTTACTCATTTTAAGAAACAGGAGAGAGAGTAGGTGTGAGAAGAGAAGGCACAGCTCGGGGGTGGGAAAGGAGCTGATGCAGCAGTCCAGGTACTTGAGGTGGGCAGTGACACAGAGAAGGGAGAGATGAGGAATATTTGGGAGATGTTGACAGGTGCATATAAACAATATTTGGGAGATTAAAATTTAATATGTAGGAAAATATATGGGAGAGCACAGCAGATGGGGGCAGGGGGGAGCCAATGAATTTGCCTCTGACCTATTGAGTCCTGGTTTCCAAAGGGACACAAAGGGGCACCGTTGTCTGAGGAGAGAGAAAGTAAGTACTAATAACCTCCCAGTTTTTACTGTGACACGTGAAATTCCAGAAGATGAATCACAGCGTACTACGATAATCTGCAGCATCTGCTGCTTTAACGAGGGCAGTTTTTAGTGTCTAAACTGTGTCGCGTTATTACTCTGTATTCTGAAAGCACAGGAAGGGAAGGGAAAGGAACACGGCAGCCTGTCAACACTCACGTGCTCGAACTGCTCTGTTGCTTGGAAGGTCTCTCTGCCACACTGAAGGTGTCAACGTCTTAAAAGCAACTAAATTTCCTTAAACTGAGGTGAATCCAGGGCCTCCTAGCAAGCAGATCGGCATTTCACAGGCCAAGTACTCGGGCCTAGTGAAGGGCAGTGTTGGGCCCAGTGTGGCATCCAGGGTGCACGGCTGCAGCAGACCGTCTTCACTTTTCCGGTCCAGCATCTCTCCTGTGGCCTCCTCACTCTAGCAGGGTTCCCCTGTGGCAGGACAAGGAGCCTGGAGTCTCTGAAGCCCACGTCCCTCAGCTGTCACGCCCGCTACTTTGTGTAGCTGCCGAGTTTGAACTTTAAATTGGGCAGGGACCGTGAGGTCCCCAAGAGCAGGGGCCAAGCGGGTTGTCATGTGACAGGGCCCAGGAGGCTGGTCCTTGGGGTCCCACACCCTGGCCCACCCCAGGACCGTGTGCTGCTGGTAATGAACTCAGTACACCGCCGTGGTTCCCAGAAAGCCTCAGGTCGGCTCACCTGGCTCCAGCTCCTGCATACACTGCAGCAACTGGGCAAGAATTAGGAGGTAAGGTGCCTTTGTCTGGCGTGTTATTCTCATGAAATCTTTCTAACACATTTAAAAGTCACACTGGGGGAGAGGTTCATAACAATAATGATAATAATATCATCCACCACCCATTGGCTATTTACTACATGGCAGATCTGTGCTGAAAGCTTTACTTCATCTCACTGGATCCTCCAAATAAATCCCTGCTCCAAGGAAACACCACTTTTTCCCATTGCAGGTAAGGACGCTGAGGAAATGTAAGTAAATGGCAGGGCTGGGCTTGGATCCTAGTCAGTGTGACCCTAAAGCCCATCCTCAAATCCTCTGCCATACAGGGAGGAAGCAGTGACACAGGAATCCCCGACTCAAGCATTTCCAGGAAGCTGTACCTGAAGCTCTCCCCTCCTATTCTCCTTCCTTTCTTTCAAGATAATTTATGAAGCCTAAAGTACTAAATAGCAAAAGTTAAATTTCCCGCCAATGAGATTGATGTGATATTTACCTTGCAAACTAACTCTGGTCTGTCAGATCTTAGGGATGGAAGTTTCTAGAAAGATGTAAGAAAATGTTTTAGAGATTATGAAATACAAGAGATCACTGAATTGAATGGCTCTACTTCCCAGAAAGAGACTCTGGGCCAAAGTCACTCAGCAGAACAGGAGCAAAGAATCAAACTCAGGTCCTCCTCCTCTCTACCCACCTAATTTCCTTTCACTCTGGATTTGGTTTCTGACAACATGACAGAGTGTGTGGCATGGCAGACAGATGGGAGAACAGTTTTATGAGTGTGTTGTGAGACATTGTGGTATCCAAATGTAGCATCTGCTCAGTACCATTTCTGGTTCTCGTCCTTCTGGGCACGTGTTAGAACTACAAGAAGCCAGTGGCTTGTGGGCAGATGAAGTGTGTCACTTCTGGGATGAAGCGTTCGACTCCTTGTAGGAGATTCTCCAGCTCTTCCTTCCCATCCACAGGTACAGCCTTCATCAATCAAGGTCTTTGAGCAGAGCCCCTGAAGCCCATGTACATGTAGCATGAAAAGGAAGGAAATCTTTCCTGTGTTGTCACTAAAATTATGAGGTTGTGTGTTCCTGCAGCATAACCCAGCCCACCCGGTACTCCCTGATTTCCCATCCTTTGCCAACATTACAGAGCCAAGGCTCCTGGTACCCCAGAAGCATGGTGTTTGCTAGACTCACACTTCTTTGAGCTAGTTTAATTTCCATGAATATGTTACAATCAGACTCTTAAATTGCAAGGGAGCCCACATGCGCCACATGCAGCCCTCCAGCAAGAGCAGCTGCTCCCATTGGTAGAAGACCAGCCCCCAAAGTTCCCCTGGCAATTACAGAGGCTTCGACATTCTGCTGGGGGATCTGTTGGAGGAAAGAGGCTGTTAATCTCAAAGTGGGATATTGGAATCAGGATTTTTGTTAGAACAGCAGCACTGAATCTGAATTAACAGTCAGTTCAATTTGAATGATAATCAGTGACACTCGTGGGTGCAGGGCACTGCAGGGTGACAGAGAGAACGGGCCATGACCTTTTCACTTCAACAGCACAGATCTGTTTCACAGACTAGTCAGAGAGAAACAACAAAGAAACCATAGTGTGGGCAGAAGGGTGTGCTAACAGCTGGGCGGGCCATGGGGTAGTCAGTTCTACTGAGGCATCTGAGAAGGCAACACAGAAACGGTGGCATGAGCTGAGCCTTGAGCAATGAGGGGACAGAAAAGGTCAGTCCAGCCTCCAGAGGGGTTATGGGGAGGCAGACAAGACTGGAATGCACTTGGTCCAAATCACAGAAGTAGTCTGGCGAGGCTGGAGGAGTGTGCGTGAGGGGTGCAGTGCAGCAACAATGGAGAGCAGACCAAAGCCTGCTCATAAACGCCTCTGCCACCCCCGAGTGGGCTTTTTCTGAGAGGCACGGATGAGAAAGAGAAATGCAGAGTCAGCGGGTTCCCACCCTTCACCCGCTTGGAAACAGGTATCAGAATTGGAAATGAATACAGGTCTTTTTGTAAGCACATGCCCGGCAAAGACAAAGCCCTCTGAAGGGCTTGTCAAGATCTTTTCAGATTGCAGGTTTGACTCTATCTGTATACCCTAAATTCTGAGAGAACCCCAGAGGTTTGAAGACAAGAGGGATACATCCAAGGACAGAGACTAAATGAGTAAATGACTACCAACTCTGAGATGGCCAAAGTCATGTGTCTGCCACACAGCCCACATCTAGCACAGGCCCCGCACACGGAGCATGCTCAGTAACCATCAGCTGGGTACAGGAATGAGCCATTGCACCTGGGCAGCTCTTCGTCTTTTTGCTAACTTTAACAAGAGACCCCTGCCTTAAAATCTCCACATGGATAAGTGTTAAGGTGAGTTACCGACCCAGAGTAAGCAACTGCCCTGGTATGTTCCAGAAACTGTTCTTAAGATTCACCTTAATTCAGGGTAGAGAATGAAAAGCCCCCACTGGCTCTGGGGGAAAGGATGTCATGAAAGACACAGGAACCCTTCTCTGGGGGGTGGCAAGTACAGACCAGCAGTGCCTGTTGTGGAAGATGGGGCCTTCCACGGGAGCCTCAGCAACAGCGCACTCTCCTGCTGCCCTGCAGCTCACAAGCACCTTCCTGCGCATGTCTCCTCTGTGTGGTACAGTAGCCCAATTTTTAGGGGGAAAACTGAATTTCAGACAGCCCATGTGACCTGCTCAGTATTACACATATTGCTTTATGTGGTGCTGAAAGGAGATGGGGTTCTACTCTGTATGAATTTTTTTTTTTTTTTTTTGGCTATCGGGAATTGAACTCAAGACCTCACGCTTGCCAGCAGGCACTGTACCACTGAGCTACATCCCGAGCGAGTTCTACTCTCACAGTGTAGTAGAGAAGACTGGTGCACAGCACACTACACAGTTGCATGGTGGAACAGCCAAGGACCATGGGAGCACAAGAAATGAGAATAACTCTACATGGGCAGGAGGAGGAAAAAGAGGGGACAGAGATTGACATCTCAAGAGTGAGCAGGAACTTGCTCACTGGGAAGGAAGGACAGGCCGATGTCTTAAGGTGGGAACAGACATGGTTTTTTCAGGTAAGGGTATTTCGTCCCTATGAATGGTGGACACAATTAAGGGATGAGGGGGAACTTCAGCCCAGGAGATAAGACAGGGCTTCATTACCATCCCAGGATGAAGGATAAAAGTTCATGCTGAGTTCCTGTTTCTCCTTTAGACCAGGGACTACATGGGCCATAAGACAGCTTTCCTGTCCTAAGACTCTTGTGCTTTGGTGGCACTGAGCCTCCCTCCCATGAATGCCTGACACTGGCCCTACCCAAGGAGGCAGTGAGATGAGCTCCGTGGAGCAGTGGTGGCTGCCTGGGAGGAAACTGAACCCCTGCATCCTCCTTTTCAAAGCTAGTCAGTGACCGATTCCACTTCTGCCAGATTAGTACCCAATTCCCTTGTGTGGCATGCCTGCCAACTGTACTTATCCTGCAAAGCAATACAGAAGCCAAGAAATAAGTCACTGGCTTTCATGGCCGGTGTTAAATCTTGTGACCAGGAGCTCTGTTAGGACGTGTACGCTCTTGTATGTCCTTTTAAAAGTTCATGGTCTAGGCTGGGCATGGTGGCACATGCTTGCACTCCCAGCGCTCAGAAGGCTGAGGCAGGAGGCCGGCCTGGGCTCCATAGTGAGACCCTGGCCCCACCCCCAAAACATTAACGGTCTATGATTCCTTTAGAAGAGATGACCTGAAATCAGACTTACACATCCTGTGGGGCCAGTGTTCCATCTTCACGGCTCAAAGAACACTAGGCAAGGTTCTCTGTGCTCACACGCCTGCCTTCCAGAGCACATCCCACCTCAGTCAAGGAAGGGGGCAGAAGCTGCGATAGGTGTGTCATCTTTCAGGTCACTTATTTTTTCTTACTGTTGAAGCCCCAGCACCTGAAACAACACCTTGCACAGAGGAGGCACTCAACAGTCAGTGAATCAGTGTGTCTGAAACATTATGGGCATAATTCAATAGTACGAAGTCATAACCTGAAAAGATGCTTCCTTTGAAGAGTCATAACACTTGCGATTCCAAGGGAGAGTCAAACATGAACCCTACTCTATTGTCTCCTCTAAGCAAACCTAGGGAGGACAGCAAAGAGCCCAAGGGGCCGGAATGTGAAACACCCTTGCCCAGGCTTTGTCAGTAGAACTGCAGAGCAGAGAAGGCTAGCTGCAGACCCAAAAGGCAGATCTCCTCAGACAGATGGCAAAGTGAAATGCCAGAGTGAGCCTGAGCTGCTGCAGGTTACACAGCCCTGCCAGTTAGAGGTTTTTCCAGAAAGCTGTGTGGTCCAGATGGAAAAGGAAAGAGAACAGGATGGATGGGCGAACTGGACGGCTGTGACAGAATATGTCCTGCTGGGGCTCCAGGAGCATCATAACCTAGAGGGAGTCCTGTTTGGGTTTTGCCTGGGCATCTACTGTGTGACTGTACTGGGGAACTCCCTCCTCATAGGGCTGATCACACTGGACCCCCACCTGCACAAGCCCATGTACTTCTTTCTCAGCAACCTCTCCCTCATAGACATCTGTGGCACCTCCTCCTTCGTGCCTTTCATGCTAGCTAACTTCCTAGAAACCCAAAGGACCATCTCCTTCCTGGGCTGTGCCCTGCAGATGTACCTGACCCTAGCGCTGGGTGCTACAGAGTGCCTGCTCCTGGCTGTGATGGCATATGACCGATACGTGGCTATCTGCCAGCCACTTAGGTACACAGAGCTCATGAGAGGGCAGACATGCCTGTGGATGGCAGTGCTGAGCTGGGGAACAGGCTTTGCCAACTCCCTGCTACAGTCCATCCTTGTCTGGCGCCTCCCCTTGTGTGGCCACAATGTCATCAACCACTTCTGTGAGATCTTGGCAGTGCTTACGCTGGCCTGTGGGGATGTCTCCCTCAGTGTAGCAACAATAGTGGTGGCCACAGCTGTTCTGACACTGACTCCATGCCTACTCATCTTCCTCTCGTACGTTTTCATCCTGGTTGCCATCCTCAGGGTGCCCTCTGCTACGGGCCGGCACAGGGCCTTCGCCACCTGCTCTGCCCACCTCGCAGTGGTGGTGGTTTTCTATGGGACCATTTCCTTCATGTACTTCAAGCCCAAGGCCAGGGACCCCAACATGGATAAAATTATCACATTGCTCTATGGGGCTGTGGCACCCTCACTGAACCCTGTCGTCTACAGCCTAAGGAACACAGAGGTGAAGGCTGCTGTCATGGCCCTGCTAGGGGGAGGACTGCTCCCCAGGAAAATGTCCCAGGGTTGCTGTTGCTCCCCATCTCCACTGCCAGCATAGGCTAGGTTATATTGTGGTGACGACCTCAAATTTCCAGTGGCTTGAAACCATTAAGATTCATTTCTCGCTCATGCTTCAGATCCATTAGAGCTCGGCTGGGGTTCTGCTCTGTATCATTTTCTCTACCCTCGGGGCCTTAGGATGACAAAGCAGTTCCATCCAGCTCGTCTCACATGACAAAGGGAAAGGGGAAGGTAGCAAAGGCTACACAGACCCATAGTATCCACTCACAAGTACCCATGCTGCCCTCCACTCACAGATCACAGTCCGTGAGGAGGCACAAGGCCAAATCTAACACCAGGCTGGAGGAAAAGCCCAGCTACTACGTCTGGAAGAAGAGAGGACCGGGAGAGCTATGAGGACCTAATGACCACATTCCACTCTGCAGTCTTGGCTTCCTCTAGCCTGACCATCCCTGCTTCTTGGACTATGCCAGGTTAATCATCTCAGCAAAGTTCTGGGTAGTTCATTTGTGGCTGCTTTGCACTAGTTCAACCAAACAAGTTTGGATGTGTGCTTCCCAGAATTTCTCCCTCCGTAGCCACTGCTTAGGAGTGCCCATCAGAGACATGTCCACAAGCTTAGAAGACGTTATGGTTTGGATCGTTCATTTTCTTTTGTTTTTTTGAGACAGGGTCTTGCTCTATAGCTCATGTTAGCCTTGAACACATTGCACCCCAGGCTGGTCTTGAACTCACAGTGATCCTTCTGCCTCAGCCTCCCAAGTGCCAGGATTACAGATGTGTGCCACCACACACAGGTTGACCTTTAATGTCCCCCAAAATGTTCAAATGTACTTTGGGAAGGCAATTGGATCATGGGGATTTAACTGCATCACTGAGTCAATCCATTGAGTAAAGCACAATTTTAGAGCCAGGCATGGTGGCACATGCCTGTAATCCCAGCACTTGGGAGGCTGAGGCAGGGGGATCACCACAAGTATGTTTGAGGCCAGCCTGGACTACATGGTGAGTTTAAAGCCAGCCTGAACTTCGCAGTGAGATCCTGTCTCAAAAAAAATCATAGCCAGGCATGGTGACATACACCTGTAATCCCAGCACTCAGGAGCCTAAAGCAGTAGGATCACTGAGTTCAAGGTCAGCCAGAGCTACCTCATTCAAACCAGCTTTCTTTCCCAACTGCCAGCCTGGTAGGCCTATGGGAACTTCAGGCCAACACAAATGCAGAGGCACAAGCTTTGTCTCTCTCCTGCTCCTGAGGCTGTACAGGTATAATCCCTACGATAAATCCCTTATATGACTCAGTGGTTCTGCCACTTTGCTCAAACCCCAGTTGATTTATCACTCTTTTGATAAAAGATCTTGTATGGCTTCCTATTACTGCGGCTTTAAGTCCAAATATTTCCACTGACTTCAAAGCCCTCCAGATTGTGGGCCCACCTGCTTCTTTGGCCTGACTCTCCACGGTGTCCTTCACACAGGCCAGCCCCCTCTATATACCATCTGTCCTGCCTGCACCTCCAGGTCTTTGCTCATGCTGTTCTTGGAGCACACTGAAGATGGGTTTTCATAGCCAGCTTAGATACCATCTCTTTCAAGCAATTTTTCCTGATGCATTTTGAAATTGTTCTCTTTACATCCTACAGTGCTTTGTCAGGACCTTTCACTTGGGACCTATCTCATCCTGAGTTGCATTCTTGACTTTTCCCCAGCATAAGAACTCCTTCAGGACAGGATGTCACAGTCTGACTCATCTCTGTGGCTCCCACAGGGCTCTCCCTATAGCACCCTCGCTGACCTGAGCTGTCACTGGGCAGCTCTCACATCACCACCTGTAGATTGAAGCTGTGCTGTGACACTCCACGCAGTGGTCAGGGGTCTCCATGTGGCTGTGTGCAGACACACACAGGGGCAGGAGTACTTGCTGCCTCAGCCCTGTATTCCAGGCAGGCAGGGCTGGTTTGGATCTTGGACTCTCCACAATGAGACAAGACAGAAAAGAATTATGACTCAAGGCTGGCTCAGTTAGTGTGCCAAGCACTGTCTTATTGCTAGTCCCCCATCACCTCCAGGAATCCCACCAGCACCCCAAACTCAAAATATATAAAACTGAACTCATCATCCCCAATTGCAAATGGTGTCACCATCTCAAGGAAAGGCACCACCACACGGTAGTCATCCTGGACTTTCTCTTGTACTTCACTACTCCATTAATCACTAAGTTTGTGGAGCCCACCTCCCAAGAGCTCTTAAATCTGCCCCCTCCTTCCCACCCACAATGTATACATTTCTCTCTTGCTGCACTGTCCTCCAACTCTCCCCATCCCCATCCCTCACATCAGCCATCAAAATACCTATCTGGCCATGGCACCCTGCTGCTCAAATCAATCTACCAGTTCTACACTTCCCATATGGTAAAGAATAGACACCTCTACCTAACTCTGTTCACACACCCTCCAGACCCAGCCCCCTGTAATCTGCATACTTCCGAGTTAAAATCAGTCTTTTCCACCTCTGTATCTTTCCTTGTTGTTCTCCCCACATCCAGATGCTGTGACCTTGAGCAGGAACACGCTGGACATGTATCATGCACCAGGCTAGGCAAGTGCTTTACTGAGTAAGGACCAGGTGGAGTGACAGGAATCTCGGGGGAGGGGTGCAGCATGGACACTTGTAATCACAGAGAACACTCTCTCTGCATCTTGGCATTATGGGAACTTGTTTTGTAATGGCCCAAGTACCCTGCTGCTTGCTAGACTGACCCCATGCTTGACCCCCGATTCACCTCAAACAGCTAAAATCATGTACGGTAACATAATTATTGTTCAAAGGTTCCTCGTTCTTTCTCAGAAAGAACTCAAAGAACATTGCCCATCCCTGCCAGAAACAGGACAGTTACCCAAGCAATAACGTCCCTGCTACACCTGTGTATTCATTGTGGGTTTTGTCTTTATAAGCCCTGCATACAATGGGCTCCGGGCTCTCACTTCTCACCCTTGAAACAGAGGCGTGAGTAGGGGCCGTTGGGCTCAACTATTAAAAGCGCTACTAAATTCTAATTTGGCTGTTTGGGAGTTTATTGTTCTCGACCCATCTCAGTTTAAGCCCCTCACAAGGCCTTTTCCAAAACCTTCCAACAGCCCCCAGCTTGGTAGCTTGCGTGGCAGCCCTGTTCCCGCTCTATTGCCTTCTATTTTTTTTTTTTTTTTTTTTTCTATTGCCTTCTATACTCTTCTGATCCAGTCCTGAATTCCAGCTATTTGGGTTCAAGATTCTTAGTGACCTGGATCTGTCTCAGTGTGAAGGAAGAACATTTCTGATACAGGAACAGACATCTAGTCCACACGCTCAGTCCTTCTCACCATTCATAGGTCACGTCATTCTCTACTCAGTGCCCCAAGGAACAGACACAACAGTAGAAAGCAGAGGATAAAGGGATAGTCTGCTGGTTTTGCCCTTCAGCAGCCCAGGCCCTGAAGGAAACAGAAAAGACTTAGGTACAGATAAAAGATTTGAGAGAAAATAACAGCAAGATTTCCTCACTTCCAGATTAACAAATAAGGAAGGACAAAAGAAAAAAATATAGTGACAACACGGACACAAGAAGGCCCCAAAAGGAAGGGGTCCTCTGCCAGGCCTCTAGACAGGTCTGCAGGGGAAAAAACTAGAGCAATTCGAGCAATTCATGTCTTTTTTTTTCAAGTAAAACCCAGAGAAGTGGTGGCAAGAGCTTCAGAACTGAAAGAGTTATACACAGGAACAAGAACCCTTCCTGCCTCCAGAAGGCCCGTCTGGGCCGCTGAATGGGAATCAGATGGGATGATGGAAATCTCAGGGGGTGGGTGAAGGATGGACACTGGTGACCAGAGAGAATGTCCTTTCAACTTCTGAGATTATGTAAGATCCTCAGTACTCAGCTATGTCCTTCATGGAAAAAGAAGAAATCCCAGTTTATAAAAGATTATTTCTGGCATTCAGGAAAAATGTAGGCTCGAAACAGAAGTTACGGTCTTGTGACACCGTAAATCTGAAATATATACCTGTTACTATAATTTACTGGCACCTTGGCTTCTTTCTGTGGGTATGTGGGCATCATGAGGGATGTATGTTTCAGTGATTTGATTTGTCTCAGTATACATACACATGCATGCTCACACACAAGTATACACACATACACACACACACACACAAACCCTCAACTATTGCAGGCTGGAGCCCCTGGAAGTTGAAAAAAGCATCAGGCAGTATTTGGAAGTGAACACAGGGACCAGATGAGAGGGAGGAGGGTGAACCCAAAACGGAGCAGAAGCCCCAGACAGCAGCTCCCAGTGGCTCCTTCGGGGTGGGCTCCCATCACCCTTGTTATTTCCTCAGCTTCGTTCCCTTCTCCCCCAAACCCTGACCCCAGGGCGGAGAAACAAACAGGTAGAACCAGCACATATTTAATTGGAGAAACACCAGACTCCACCTGTACCAGCTCAAGATACCAGCCACCAAGCCCCGGTTCCAGCTCCACCTGCCCTGAAATCCCCATGCCCAGCCCAGAACAGCTCAGATGCTGCTTTTAGGAAGAAAGCCTGAGGCGAGAGTTGGTGAGTCTCTAGAAAAATCTGGAGACTCGATTTCTCCAAGATGGACTCCATTTCCTCTGCAATGATGCCATGTTCTTGACAGGACTTTGTCTCCCTGGGAAGTAATTCATATCTGCAAGACGGCTCCACATCCCTAAGAAGGTCTCCATGCCCCAGAAGGTCCTGTGACGGCTCTGTGCCCTGCATAATTCCAGTCCTTAAGAAGGATTCCATGAATGCAAGAAGTTTCCCATGCTGTGGGAAAGCCTCCGGGTCCCTGGAAGAATTCAATGTCCTTGAGGAAAACTCCAAGTCTTCCAGAAATACATCTTGTCTCTTGTCCCCAGGAAAGCTCCTTACCCCAGGAAGAACCCTAAAGGGCTCTAAAGGGTTCATCCCCGAGGGGCCTACACCAAAGCCCTTCTCAGCTGACACAGATGCTGCTGATAGTGGCTCCTCCTGGGCCCACAAGGCCCAGCTCCTCCTGCTCATTGATGCAGAGCTGGTAACCGCAGCTCCGGGCCCGGGCTGCAGACGGGACCCGGTGCTCAGTCTTGGCACGAGGAGGAAGCAAGAAGCCAACACTGCCGGCGATGAGCATGTGCCAAATGCTATGGATGTAGAAGTAGTTGTCCTGGGTCTCCACAAAGGCATAAAGTAGGATGGCACTGCCTGCAATAAGGCTGCCTGGACACAGGTAGAAAAGCCAGCGGCGCCATGTGGGTGGGTAGCAGTGCCGTCGGCGGACACTACGTACTGTCTGGGGGAAGCAGAGAAGTGGGGTCAGGAATGTAAGACCCTGGAGCTCAAACCAGGGCGAGTCAGTCTCAGGCTTCCTCTGAAGTCTGGTTGTGACTTAAAGGCACCTGCCAAGGGTGGAGTGGACACTGTGGAGAGCAGGTGATGGTGACAAGCCAAGCCCACCTTAAATTGAGATGGCCAGGGCCCTGTACCCAAGTCTTGCTCCCCAACCCAGATATACACACACAGCCCTCCCCACCCTTACCCAGGCTGTGGCCAAGATCCCCAGGGCGAAGAGACTGGGTCCAAGCAGGTTCCAGAGCCCATGCCGGTCAAGCTGCAGAGCCATGGATAGCAGCATAGCCCCCAGCAAATACAGCACCTAGGGAAAGAGGACTCCAGGGCCTGGACTAGTACCAGTGACAGCACTCCAGGGGCTGGGCCAGGATGGCAAGAGGCACTTGGAAAAGCCCTCAGGGAGAAGACAGTAGTGGATTTCAAGTGGATCTTGGCTATGGTTGTCCCCCAGGGCCCACTCTGGACTGACCTGCTTGACCACAGGCTGTAAACGAGCCATGGCAATGACAGTGACCCACACAGACATTAAGGAGCCCAGGAAATCACAGAACTGTAGAACGTCGTAGTCCATGATGCAGAAAACCACAATGCCTGGCTGGTCACAGGCATGATAGAACTGGAAGAAGAAACAAGAGTGTTGAAAGGACTTGGGGTGGAGGTACAGTTGTATGAAGGTAGACAGAGGAGCCACAGGGACAGTGTGCTGCTGTCAGAGAAACAGAGGCCAGAGGTCACTGGTGAGCAAAACTAAGAAGGCCTGACTCCCCGCCTCCTGAGAAAAATGTGCTGGAAAGGCCCGGTTTGCTTCCTAAACCATATGTATCTGGCAGCTCTAAGCTTCTCAAGCTTCTCACTTCTGCACTGCGCAGTGGAGAAGCCAGGCCAGGGGGTTCAGAGCTCTCAGAATGGTGCTGTTCTCTTCCCTATCTGCACATGCTCACTGCGGGTCCCACAGCAGTCCCCATCCCCAGCCTAAGCTTTAGGCCTGTCTCTGGCCTCATAGTCCATTTAGACCGCCAAAACTCTACTGCACGTCTGAATTTCTCCTGATATCTCAAGTTTCTGAATGGGGCTTCACTCTCAGGACCTCCACTAACTGGCTGTCTGCATCCCCTCCTACTCAGTGCCCAGGGTCTGGGGAACACAGTAAGTAAAAAGGCAGTTGCTGAGGCAGTCACTAAGTGCAACACTTCACACCAGGAGGAACAACTGGGTAAGGACAGTATCCACCACCTCTCCCACCTTGTGGAGAACTAATGTTTAAATTTGCCTAAAAATTTTTCGACACTTTCTCTTATATATACTGATTGAGAGTTAACTTGGTTCCTAAACGTATTACTAGTTTAGTCTTTTTCTTTTAGCTATAACACACTGGTTATTCTCTGCTTCAAGACCATAAATAAATATGCTGGCCAGGTGTGGCAGTGAATGCCTACAATCCCAGCACTTCAAAAGCTGAGGCAGGAGGATCACTATGGGTTCAAGTCTAGCCTGGACCACAAGGCCAGCCTGAGTTACATAGTGAAAACCCTGTCTCAAAACAAAATAAACCAAAACAAAACAATGTGCCAGATCACTAAATTATCCAACACTGTTCTATGATTTGGATTCCCTTTTCAAAAATTAATTTTGCAGTTCAGGCTTAACAAAGTACTTGCTCTATATGCCTTTCAAGTACACTGAATGAAGTCCCCAGAAGTTTCTGGAAGAGGAACTTAAGATGAATCCTTTGACCTCAGATAAAGGAAGATACAAACCAGCAAAACTGAATCACCAAATATTGAAGACACAACTAAGGGAATAACTGAGAACTGACTTTCTCCTAGGAATTTTTCTACACTGAAAAAGAATTAGAGATATTGTCTCTAAATGGAGAAGTTAGAAAGAAATTATTTCAGTACTATTCTATGGCTAATAATTCTCCAAGTATTCTAAAAAGACTAAGCTATTGTTTAAGGTTGGGAAATATCTGTAGACATAGAGTTAATTAAAATTTGCAAGTGAACTGTCCCACTGAAACTTGTAGGCTAAATTTTAGACTGGTATTCCTTTTGTCAACAGCAATAAAAAATCTTGATAGAAATGACACAGAAAACTTGGTGAATGTGAGAGAAGAAATTTTAGACTACTAATTAGATTCTATTAATATAGTTCTAATCCACATTGATCACATCCTCAACTTTGAACCCTATATATGAGGTAATGTGAAAAAAATTAGCCTAAATTTTTTCTATGGAATTTTATATTTTTATAACTATACAGGCCATGCCATGCTCTAAAATGGGGTGCCCAGGCATCACAGAATGTCAAACTGGAAATGCAAGCATATTTAACTCATCCAAAGACTTGGATATTTGCACACAGGATATAATGGAACTTAAGTGTTCCTCTCTTATTGTTTCCTAATTCCATTTTCTCTTGAAAGCAGTTATAGGATTTTGCTAATGGCCACTGAGAATTACTTGTGATGGTCTGAGGCACAGAAGAGGTAATGAGACAGTTGGCTTGTAGCCAGGATGTCAACAAGAGGCAAGGACAGCCACACAGTATGAGCTCTATGTAGGCCTTTAGGGCTGGGTTAAAGTCACACAACCACAGTGCTTTATATATTTGTTCTGATGGATTTTTGTATTGTGTTTGGTTAAATTTTCTAATCTCCTGATTGACTCTTAAGAATTTGGGTCAGTCTGGGGGTGTGGCTCACTAGTAGAGTACTTGCCTACCATGTGCAAGGCCCTAGGTTTAATCATAGGTATCACAAAAAAATAAAAAGAAAAAATGGGGAAAAAAAACTATCACAAGAATTTGAGGAGAGATTCTAAACTGGAGCCATGTGCTTCTCATCATACACCAGGACTTCTGGAAACTAAAGTTAGATAAAACTTTACCAACTTATGCTTACTGCCTGGGTACACGCAGAGCAACACACATCAGGGGCCCAGAGTCAGGGTGAATGAGACTCTAAACTCCACCATTCACCTCCCTTAAGCAAAATATTTCACTTCCTTTCATTTATTAAAAAAAATATAATAAGAGTGCTTACCTATTATTATAGTGCTATTATAGTGCTGTTATTATGATTAAATTAGCAGTGCCTTGCACACCATGCACTCATTAGATATCATTTTGCTGTTATCATTATGTGAACTGTCTGGCTATATACAAAAATCAAGTGCTGGATTTGTAGCCTGCTTTTATATTTTTATCTTTTTTTAAACTGAAAATGCCTGAATTATAAACCTGCTTCTGCTCCTATAAACTGGACAGGAGCCCACGCAGCTACCCACATGTCCTACATTTCAAGACAGGGAAGATGACTATCGTCTACTGTCCTGGTCAACTGCAATAAGACCAATGTATCCTTAAATCAACCTTACTATGGAATGAAATAAGTCCAAACTAAGTAAAGAATGGGAAAGGAATGACAATAGAAAAATTGCCTCTGGAAAGCTGAATGACCAGTAGCTCTACATTTTGGCCCATGTGGAAAAAGAACTAGAATGAGAGCAGGACCTCAATCCCTCAAAGCTAGCAGATCTTTCTTCTCTTGCTCACTCCCTAATTCAAGAAAATGGGGATTCTTTACTTAGTACAGGGCACAGGAGGCTCCCCTGGTGTTCCCACTAGAGGAAAAGTCTTTCTCTTCAGACTGCTGCGCCAGTGTATCCAGATGAAGTCACCTAGCACTGAACACACTGAAGCCAATGCCCAGGATGCCTATGCCAAGCAAAGGAATGAATATGCTCTCTCCACATGCTCCAGGTTCCTGATACATCAAGATACCCTTACTCATTATGAATCACATTAGAACTCCATGAAGTCAAGTGTGGGCTGGTGGAACAGCTGTTGCTAGATTTGGTAAAGCAACAGCATGAAGGGCATCTAACATTAAGAAACAGCATTATCAAAGGGACCTAAAAAGAAGCCCAGTCCTGCTAAACTGAGATATGCTTTTCTCAGGCTGCTTAGAGAGCCAAGGTCTCTCTGTGTAGTATGGCTACAGCCTACTCTAACTCTTCACCCTGTGACTCTAACTCAGCACATTTGCCCCCTACTTTATCCCAGATAATAAGCAGAATTTTTGTACTCTGGACACATGTCTGACCTAGTAACCCTGAATACCAGGGAAGCATGTACTTGTTTCTGTGATTTTCCTGTTGCTAAGACATTAGGAGAGTCTGAACCCATTTAAGTTTTTTTAGTTTTGGGGTGCTTTTCGCAGTGCTCATAGACGGTATGTCACAAATGCCAAGAACAGATGGGACAGCAAGATTCTTAGGTGCAGAATCTGGTGGAAAAAAAGTCTAACTGGGATATATCAGCAAACCTATTTCTCTACCTTTCCTCATAGCTCAAATGCTTATGATAATACAGCTTTTTCTGGCTGTGGAGGAGTGAGAAAATTCAGAGAAGGAAGTATGGCGATTGTGAAATGGACATGGAGAGATTTAAAACTACTAAATCTAATGGTGGCACACACCTGTAATTCCAGCACTCAGGAGGCTGAGGCAGGAGGATTATCACATATTTAGGGCCAGCATGGGCTACATATTGAGTTCAAGGCCAATCTGAACTATACAGTGAGACTCTGCCTCAAAAAGGGGGAAAAAAAAAAAAACCTTGAAATCTACATCAAAATGTATTCCTGGAACTGGAATTTTATATCACATAGCCACTTCCTATGATTCAGGATAAAGTTTCTGAGGACTATGGACAGCCAGACTGTCTTCTTAACTGCCCAATATAGAAAGCCCCTCTGTCTTCCAAAAGAAATGGAGGATCACAGGGACTGAATCGGGGAAACACGCTTTCAGAGCACAGAGATGAGCGTGCTAACAACACAGACACCCTCAGTCCAGGGAGGACATGAACACAGAGTGGCCCGCCCTCACGTCAGGGGAGAGCTGGTGAAGGTGAAGACTGCACAGAGATGTGAGTGTTGGTGTGGACTCTGGCCCCAGACAGAGAACACTGTGGAGGTGGAAGGCAGCTTCTCAGCCGATGTGCTGAGTGAAGGTCTCACAATGTGGGGAATCTGGATCCCCCCATTTGCTATATTAAACTGCGAACAGCTTGGGTCATTTGCCCCAAGTCACCCTGCCTGAATGGCCACTTCTGTGTCATTGTGGTAGGTTGGGAGGCACTGCTGCATTAGACACGGCGAAGGTAGAGACATCCCCAAAGCAGTGGAGAACATGGTAGAAATGAAGCCCCACCACCACCACAAACAAGGACAGACATGGCAGGGAGGTGAAAACAGAGACGGCGCCTCATACCGTGGAAAAGAACATGGTGAAGGTATAGACGGCAGCTTCCAGCACGTAACGGCTCCGAATGGCCAGGACCACGGGTGGCAAAAACATGAGGTTGCTCAGGCAGAGCAGGAGTGTGGACAGCAGCTGGAAGCCATAGGTGAGTGCATCGGCACTGTCGGTGCAGCCCCAGCCCCGCCACCCTGCGGGTCAGGAGGGCACAGCATGGAGGACAGAAGGAAGGCAGGCAATTCTGCCCCACTCAGCAGTGCCCAGCACTCCCGCCCCTCCAAACCATGTACAGCCCTGGAATTGCATGCCAGCCCCCTCGCCTGCCCACTCACCGGCCTTGCACTCGCAGGCTGCATACAGGTAGTTGTGCGTGCGCAGGAGCTTGCACTGGCCATAGGGTCCGCAGTCGTCCACGCACGGGGACAGGAAGGTACGCAGCCGCACTTCAGCCGTTGCGTTCCGGCACCTCACGAACCTAGGTACACGGGGCTGTCATCTGGGGCCTAGGCTGCCCCGCCTGGCCCCACCCTGACCCCAGCCCCAACCCGACCGCTCTGCTCACCGAGGCCCCACTCCGCACAGGGAGCGGAGAGTCAGGAACCAGGTTCCGGTCTGCGGGAAGGGAATTCGCAGCCTTGACACTCTGGAAGTGGCGCTGACAGAGAGGAGGAAGCCGGCCAGCGACTCTGAAGGGAGAAGGGAGAAGGGAGAAGGGGAGGTGCAGTGAGAGGTAAAGAGGTGTGGTCAGCTGCAGTCAGGAACCAGGAACCCTCTGCTTCCTGCTCTGAGGCCTGGAGACCCTGGCTGGCCTTCTGCATACCATCCTCCTTAGCTCTGCGTCGATTCCAGCCCCCTCTCCCTCCTCACTCCTCACCCACCTTTGGAACAAGTCACTGCTGCATCCCCCAGGCTCAAGGGCACCTCGTGGGTCAGGCATCCAAACACTGTCACATTTTCTTGGCGCAGGGAGCTCTGAGGTGGACAGGTGTGGAAACGAGGTTGTCAGATCCTTCTGGTGGGTTCACTGTACCAGCCCCAGACTCCCACGCCTGCCGGCAGTGGGGCTAGATCTCAAATCTCAGGGTACTGAGAAGTTGAAAGAATAAGCAAGAGTGGGGTTGGTCTCTGATCCGGGCTCTACAGTTTCAAGGTCAAATCTAGACCTTTGGTCCCCTGCCCAAAGGCACAGCAACAAGCAAATACAAAATGGAGCCTTGGCCAAGACAGGTCAGAGAGAAAGAGTAAATGGACATAAGGAAAGTCTTCAGGTTAAAGGCCTGGATCTGCCCTGGGAAGCAGGAACATTTGGAAAGTTCTGCGCCATGTCCCATGAAAAGCCATAGATCAGGCCTCAGGTTGGCAGATGGTCCCTGACCTCAAAGCTGAAGCACAGTAGAGTTAAAAAGAACCTTGGCAGAGGAAACAGTCCAAGGTTACCAGATCACAGCCAAGGTGAGGATCACCCCTAATGGGCCAGCGCAGGGCTCTGGGCTCATCCCAGTCTCATTTAGGGCTGACAGTGATGACTCAGAGGCACAAAGGCCTCGCTCCACACAAAACGGAGAAGGCCCAGCCCTAACTAATTCGAGGCAACACCACAGAGTGGGCATGAATTCTTCCACTCACTGCACGAATATAAGATGGGGGGGCGGGACTGGCAGCCATTCTCAAACTGACACATCCAAATGTATACTCCCCTTGACCACAATTAGACAAAGCAGGTAGGGCGGAGACAGGTGGACAGTGAACACCAAAGTTAAATAGTTATGTCTGGCCAAATGTTCTCCCCTTCTGCCCAAAGCATTTGTGTAATTCTGGTGCTTTTATGATTTCAAAAATGTATGCAAGTGCTCTAAAGAAAGAAAAATGAAAAAAAAGAAAAAAAAGAAAGAAAAATGAAGGAAAAAGACCCAGGGATCTTAGTCTACCACAAGCCTTAGATGACCCTATAATGTAATGCAGCAACTCAAAGAAGTCACTTGGTCTCGCCCAAGATGCACAAATGCAAGGCTTGCCTGCCCCCTGGGAAAACCACCTCAGGTCATTTATTTCAGACATGATTACTTTGGGGACATCCGGGCTGTTTCAGCTTTAGGGAGTTTGGGGAGAAACATCTGAAGGGCTGTTCCAATAGGATAGAGATGTAATGACTATACCACATTCAGGCCAGATGTTAGGAACAGGAAACTGAGCCCAGAAAAAGGTAGCCTATAAGAACTCTTTATTTTCTGTTCAATTTTTTTGAAAATCTAAAACTGCTCTGTAAATCTGAAAAAAATAAAGTAGAAATTTAAAGACAAAGGGAGAGGAGTAAATTTACTGAATATGGCTTCTGGGCAAAACAAAATCAGTGAGTTGGAATTCATAGAAGTAGATTTTGCCAGGATGTTAGGAATCCCATATATGACTACAAGGCCTCCAGAGGTAGTGAACCGACTCAGAAGATACATAAGAAAATGTGAAGAGCTGCCACTGAGAGGGGCCCTGTGAGTGGGAAGGCACCCTACAATGCTGGGGGTACCCCAAGCACTCTGACCGACTCTGGCTGACCCAGCCCACTCACAGAGCATTCTCAATATTTAGAGTATGCCTGTCAACCAGAACTGGACTAAGACATGGTCCGTAATTATAAGGATACATAGAAGCAACCTAGGTAGTCTTCCTAAGGGAGGCAAGGCCTTCACAAGCCTTTGGGCCCCCCCGAAGGACAACCGCCCGGCCCCCACCAGAGTACCGCGTTGAGCTGGAGCTCCAGGCTGAGGACTCCTCCACTGTCCAGTACCGGCAACAGCCGCAGGGCAAACACAGCTGGGCGCTCAGGAGGAAGGGCCACACTTGGGCCAAAGAAGATGTAGAAGTGGACAGAGAAGGTGTCCAGTTCATTGCGCAGAGTTGGGCGTACTGGCCAGCAGTGCTCAGGTGGAGATGTGGTCCCAGGCGCCTCCACAGAGGTCCCCAGGGATGGTGGCTCTGGGGGTAGTGGCTGGTTGCCCAGGGACTGGGGCATGTTCATAGCAGCTCCAGGGACCAGGGCACGGGACAGACTGGGCTGTGGGCATTCTGTGAAGAAGGGAAACCAGACCTGAGGCTTGCTGCCCTCACACCCCCACAACCCCAGCATAAGCCAGAACTAAGCCAGACCATTTTTAGTGAAGGGTGAGAACTAGAACATGATGTTATGTTCCTAGGAAATGTGACATATCCAGGAACACAGAATAGGGCCCAGTGCTTTCCTAGCTAACGGACTACCATGTTGGAGGGAATCAAAGTCATCTGTCCCTCCTTTGGTACAGTGAAACACTGTTAAAGTGTTTAACTGTTAACTGTCAACACTGCTAACTGTGTAAACTAACTAAGATAACTAAGTATAACAGGCTGTCTCACTGACTTACAAAAGCAAGGACAATGTCCCAGAGGTCTTGGTTATCCCTGCCTGACTCAGGAAACTAAAAGAGATATTAAAATAAAGGAAGACACTGACAGCCTTTATTTGTCCCAAGTCAGATGCAAAAAAATGATCTGAAAAGCTGTCCGAAGACTTAGAGCTCCAATTGGGATGGAGTCTTCAGGGTGTACCAAGGAGCCTAGGTGGGATAGGGGAAATTGTAGGAATAAGGCAGACAGCAAACTCAGCTCACTCCCCAGGCACAGATGTCTGCAAAGGCTGGGTGGCTGGGCAGATGGGAGGGCTCTGACCTTGCAATCGCACACACAGCTGGAAGCGGATGGTCCTGCCAGGGCCCCGGGATGGTGTCTCCACTCGCACGTAGACCCAGTGCCCCCAGGGAGGCAAGGCCAGCTCCACCTGGCATATTGAGGCACCTCCACAGGCCACAGAGCTTGAGTTGTGCAGGGGTGGGGCCTTGGGACGTAGGCGCAGTGTCAGGGGGCAGGAAGACACCCCTCGGCCCCCCATACACACCAGCTGCGCTGAAACCCTGTAAGTGAAGCTGGGCACAAAGACCCTGGGCAGAGGAGAGATTGGGGGGCAAGAAAGGACAGACAGAGAGGTAAGAGGGACACCAGAAGAAGGGAAAATGAGGAAGAAGGGGCCAGGGAGAGGGTAGGGGACAATGGGAACAGATGGCCTTTTCCGGTCTTCCCTTCCATGCTAAGAGAGGAGGCAGGAACCCAGCCCACCCTGGGGGCTCTGGGTCCCCCTAAGTCCAGTTTTGCTGGAAGGAGAACAGGGCCAGACAGGTGGCTAAGGAGTCAAAAGAGAACAGTTCCATTTGTTTACAGCGAGGAGAGGAAGAGGGAAGGACCGCACATGTTTGGTGAGTATTCGACTTACTTGTACAGAGCTGAACGATTGTGAGGAAAGAAGGTTTGCTCTGAAGGGCGGCCAGGAACAAGCACGGCCACATCCAGCAAACGACGGACAATCAGCTGTGGCTGAAGAAGGTACTGACACTCATCCTGGAGACCCTGAGACAAAGCAGGAATGGCAGGATGGGGAGAGACAGCAGGGTGCTACTAACCCAAGGCTAACACAACCTATTCCATGTGCTGGGGTGAAACCCTTTTCACCTCTGGACCCCAGGGCTCTGATTGTGGTCTCTTTCAGCTCTGGATCTTTCTGCCAGATAAGTCATTTCTGACCACTTCTGTCTTATCTAGATCTTCAAGGTCTGCCATTATCTTCAGCACTGAGTGAGGTTTGGGGAATCGGGCCCTGCTTGCCCTTTTTCCCAATCCAGCCCCTCCTCCTGAGCATCCCTGGCCAGCCCCCCATGACTGCAAACTTCAAACCACCCTTTCCCCCACCAGAACACTAGCACTGTTACCAGAGTTAGAAAGTTCCTTCAAGGCCTCCAACCTACCCTCGCATTCAATCTCCACCTTCACGTCCCACTCTGCCCCTTTCACGTGTTTTGTGCAGCCTCTGCTCCAACACACCCAGTGAGGGCCACTTGTCACCTTCCAGGAAACCTCCCAGACTATTCACTTAAGAACAGGAGCCTTGTCTTATTTTTGTTCCTCCAAACATAGGGCTTAATACCATGTGCAAAACTCATGAACAAGTTCCAGATGAATGGTTAAATGAATCAGCCCAGCAGGGGTGGGGAGCCCCCTCACCTCTATGAAGCTAAAACCTGTCACCCCTGTTGCCCTCCCACCATTCTGCCCTCAAGAGCCCCAGATATACCTGCTTCCTCAGTCTCAGACTGCTTCTTCTGACACTGGGGGACAACTGTCACATTTCCCCTGGCTTCTCTTGTCCTGGACAAACTCAGGAGCCCCATCCCTGAGGCACTACTAACACCACCCCAACGCCAACTGCCTACTCCTCATTCTTCGGTGAGTACAATACCATTTGTTACAGTTCCTCTTCTGCAGCATTTGCAGCTACATAAGTCTATAAACCTAACAGTTACGGGGCAGAGAGGTTCCCTAACTGGGGTTCTCTAATCTGAAAAATGGCCTTTGAGCTGGCCTAGTAATCTGAAGACTACGACTCACTTAGGTGGTTCTTCTGACCAAGAGATACCTCCAAGCCATGCTCCAGGACAAAAGTTCCCATTAAGACCGATGTCATGGAACACGCCAGCCAAGGCATGACTTCTAGCAAAGCTCCACGAGGCTGGAAGGAGACCTTGAGAGATGCAAGGCTACAAGATCTCATTACTCTTTCTGAAACCATTCTGTGCCTTTTTATCATTGTATCTCCAGTGCTTAGCACACCATCTGGTGCTGAAAAAAATAGCTGCTGAGTTAAAGAATACATGTCAGAAAGAGGACTCCTCTGGAGAGCTCCTGAATAAACCTAGTTGCTCAGAAACTTCCATCTCTGATATCCAAAGCAAATACCCCTCATCTATGGTGTCAAAATCTAAGCATAAGAAATACTCTCACATGACATTTCAGTGACCTCACTAGGGTAGAAATCACCACAATAGTGTTGCAGTGAGTGAGTCCCAAGGTGGGGGAAAGGGCTGTATGCTCAAATGAGTGGGAATATTCTTTTTTTTCTTTTTTTTCTGGAACTGGGGATCAAACTCAGGACCTTGTGCTTGCCAGGCAGGCACTTATTCCACTGAGCTATATCCCCAGCCCTGGGCTGTATGCTCAGAACGTGGTCTGTTTCCTTGCTAGACAGTCCTAGGGGAAGAAACACTGTTCCACATTTTACTGCTGTGGGCTTCAGTAAAGGATCAGAAGATGTGAAGTCTCTGGTTAAGATGTCCTCCTTCCTTCGGGTATACAACATGCACAGCTGGGCCCCTCCCTCAACAAACCACGGAAACTAGAAAGAGTACAGGAATGCAATGACCACAGCCCAAGGTGGGGCAGAGAAAGGGCACCAGAAATCAGGTTCTCAAGAGCTACTAAGGCAGAAGCCAAGGGAGAGTCCAAACTGAGTCAACAGGCTAAGCAGCCAGCAGACTGAAGGAACAGGAGCAAAGCACGGAAGTTTAAGAAACCAGACAGCCAAAAATGAGAAGCGGATGGGAAACAGTTTGAAAGATCCTGGTGTGGAAGGCAAGGTAGATGAATTCCAAGTGGGCTGCGTTTCTTTTAAAAACTGAAGACTCCCAAAGACACATGGCCTTCTCTGTCAGAATAGCTCAGTGCCCTGCTCCCGATAGTTAGCACCAAGCAGCATGGAAGTAAATGAAGGCAAGAGTGGAAACAGAGGCCTTTCAGGATGTTACGTGGTGGCCCAGCAGAAAGCTGAGGGAAGGTATCCTCAGAGTGAAATGGAGAGAAGATGCTTTCAGGGCATGTATTAGAATTAGATGCAACAAGACTCTATGGATTGGCTGTGGGAAAATAAGAGGGAAATGGAATTAAAAATGGTATCTAAACTTGGGCTTCAGCAATTGGTGAATGACAGTGCCATATACTGAGAAAAAGATAACAGGAAAAAAAAGGCTTAGACTGGACAAAGTGAAATAGAAATCAAAAAGGTTTTTTTTAAACTTTTAACTTTGATTTGTACATACTAAGCTTGAGAAATTTCTAGATAACCAGTTGGAGATGTCAAGCAGCTGGGTATAACGTTTTCTATTCAAAGAAGTTGAGACTGGTTGACTAGTCTCATGCCAGGGACATAGCTCAGCAGCACAGCACCTGCCTGGCAAGCATGAGTCCTGAGTTTGATTCCCAGTACCAAAAAAAGAAAAAAAAGAAGAAGAAGAAGGAGAAGAAGAAGAAGAAGGCATTAACTTAATTGTGCTACAGGCACTAAGCAAGAGAATGGAAAAATAAAAAGGAGTTGGCCCAGGACCTCGCATCGGGTTCCTACATGCACAGGTCAACCAGATGACAAGCCAGGGAAGGGGGCAGAAAAGGGGCAGGAAATGGGCAGCAGAACAGGGACAACACTGTAAAGTTACAAAGGCCAAGAGAAGAAAGGGTTTCAAGAAAGCAAAAGCAATTTAAGGGAATAGTTAGCTAGTTCCCAGTTACCTCTGAGAGAGGAACTGAGAGCCAGAGGGGGAGAGGAGACTTACTTCCTAGTTACCTATGAGAGAGGAATCGAGAGCCAGAGGGGGAGAGGAGACTTACTCTTCACTTTATACCTTTTGTACTTTTCAAATGGTAAGCCAGGTGCACACATTACCTATTTGAAATATAAATAAAATAACTTAGGAGAGGAAGGAAAGTAGAAGAGGCATTGTCAGCAGATTTCAACCAAGTCCATTGAGACATTATTGAGTCCTAGTTGCTGGACTGAACAAAATCCTTTCTTCTGTACAGTCTGCTTCTTTGTTATCCTTCTAGTTGTTTTCATTGTTTTACTTGCTTTTATTTACTTTCAAATCTTAGACCTGGGAAGAGAAAGTCTTGGAAGACAACTTGTGCCGGGCCACTTAGGAGGACCTCCCTATGTCAGCTGTGTGCCAGCTGATGTCCACAACCCAACAGCCAGCTGCTCAGAGCAGGCTGGCACTGGGCACCTTAGAATAAACACCTGCTCCAACACAGAAAAGACAAGGAGACGGGGGGGGGGGTGTTGACAGACAGAAGGGGACAAGCGAAGGAGGAAAAATGACATCACTTTGGGACATTGTAAATTTGAGAAGCTGACAGAAGGGCAACAAGTCATGTGCCAGGTCTGTGTAGGATGTGCGAATATACAGTGACTAACACAGACAGGGCCTAGCAGTGTGTGGGACTGGAGCTCAGAAGAGCTGCTTGGACCAGATGTCACTGTCCTCTTCACATTTTTCAGGCCCCTTTCACTCTCAGGATGCAGGTAAAACTCCTAGGCCTTCCATGACCTGGCCTGCAGTTATCCTAACATCAGCCCACACTGACCCAATTTAGTTCTCCCTGCTACGCTTTGGCTCCACCACCTGAAATGCCTTTCCCTGCATCTTGATCCTTAGGCCTTCCTAACAGTGTCCAGACACCACCTCCACTATACCACCAAGCTGAGTTAGCCATCTCTCTTTTGTCCTCTTAAAACATCTCCAGGTGGGCATGGTGGTGCGCACCTGTAATCCCAGCCCTCAGAAGGTTGAGGCAAGAAGATTGCTGCAAGTTTGAGACTAGCCTGAACTGCATAGGGAGACCCTGTCTAGGAAAAAAAAACACAAACAAAAAACCCCTCCTGTATCTCACCAGTACACGTCTTATTTACCTCAGTGTTCCCAGACCCGATCCAGAGCCTAGCACAAAGCAAGTTTAAAGATTAAGGTACAAGGGAGAGCTGAGCTCATCCCTAAATTGTGAAGGGCACCACAGCACCATGGCCTTCTTACTGCCAGACACTTAAGGCCCCACTCGAGGTTATCCCTGAAGTCACATAACTATATCTGTCAAGCCTCACAGGAAATCAAAACAACTATGGTACCAAACAAATAAACACAAACTGAGAAGACGGAGGAATGCTCTGGACAATAAGCCCATATGCTTGGATATGGGAGACTGGCCAGGTGTGGAGAGCTTGTGAATCTCTGAAGGCTCATAGAAAATTCCAGGAGGTAGTCAAATTCATAGAAGGACCATATACAAGATCCTCACATCTCCAACTTCTAGAAGAGGTGTGGCTGAAGAGACAGTGTCCAGACCTGCTGCCATCATGAGCAAGAAGAACTGTGCTTGCTTCTCCCTAGCCTCACCCCTGGGTGCTCTTTGGGTTACTAAGCCTCCCATGCCTCACTTTCCATATCTAGATGCAAAAGGGCACATCGGGCCTAATCTTTCACTGTCCAGCTCCCATTGGTGTGGCACTTTGAATCAGGCTTTAGGTTCTGATCAGCCTTTTTTTTGTACTGCTATCTCTGATTCCTCATTGCCCAATCTGGCCAACTAGAAACAACCTTGACCACTCCCATAATCCTAGTCCAAGAGTAGGCCCCAGGTTCCTATTACTCACCTAAAAATGTTGTGGGATACAACCCTGCTAGAGGATTCTCCCTTTCATTTCTCACAAAGTGGGTCAAGGATCAGAGTTGGGATCAAAGCCAGGCTCTTTTAGATTTAGCCACAGGCCTATGAAAACATTCTTCCCAGTAGAAAAACTCTTAGTTCTGAAGTGAGTCAAGGTCCATCTAGAGCCCAGACTCAGTTCCAAGTGAGCCCCTAACATGATCTATTCAGAAGGCTCCCAGGCTCTCTTCTTCATTACTCTCAGGAAAAACAGGCCTATCACTGAGTCCTCCAGAAGCTACCTCCACCCTAGTTCACATCCCTGCCAACAGCAGGGCCAATGCATTTGTCCCAGTGCAAATCATAGCTCAACTAAAGGCATTACTAGCACCTACTCCGAACCCTGAACTTCAGCAGAGAGAGAGAAGTGAGTTTAACACAGTCCCAGAGTCCCTGCCCTCAACAAACTGAGCCTGTAGAGATATAACAGAATCAAATTTTCACCTGGTTGGGAATCTCTGCTCCTCTCAATTCTCAATGACCAAACCCCACTAGCTCTCTTCTTCTTTAATACACTGTTCTTAAAATCCTTGCTCTGCTCTTCCGTGGTCCCTCACTCTTACCATAGCCCTCAACACACATTGCCACCTTACTCTGATAATGGCCAGTTCATCCTCCACTCCCTCTCCTCTGATGAACAAGAATAGGAAACCCCTATGGATTTCCCCTATGGGTCTTCTCACTACAAGGAGGAAGCACAGCCCATCTGAAGACAAGGATGGCAAGAACCCATTGTGGAATTTCCTTTCCCCCCAAATCAGAGAAGCGTTCTGACCTGTGAACCCTGCTTCAGACTTTTATAATTTCTACTCTGAATTGGTGCTGTTATTCAGAGAAAGGAGAGGCAGCACTCAGGATGGACACCTGCTGCCCAAAGCCTCCTTTTAACCAGGGAGGGCTTCTCCTATGATTTACCATAAGGTGAGGATAAACGTCTGAAACCAAAGGAAGAGGAATAGAACAGAGACTAGGCTATGCACTAAGAACTCAGGGATATCATCAACACAATGTAGAACAAGACCAGCATGGAGTGCGGGCAGAAGATTTGATCAGTCCCTGGTTGGCTTCTAGTGACCTTGACTAACCCTAGTGGTTTTCTATAGGAAGAGGTGCTGCTCCCCCAGACCAGAATCTTGGGACTTTCCCTTCAACATACTGAATCCACTATGCCCTTCTAAGGTGACTACATTGCCTTTTACAGACCACTCCACCAGGTAACCTGCTGGCCTTTAGCCATGCCCCATACCACCCATCCTTATGCCTACCCCAACACAAGGCTGGTGTGCCAGATAGCCTGCGGGGAAATTCAGCAGAGTTGTACAGACAGTTGGGCAACATCAACCCACCTTGACAGAGATGTGCCCGTGGGCCTGGGGAAGGTGAGCAGCCAAGAACCAGTCCCCTGGCAAGGGGCTGCTGACATTAAAGATGCCTGAGGTGCGGTTAGGCAGTGTCCAACTGAGGGTCAGTGAGAAAACCCCAGGCACAGCTGTGTCCCCTGGGAAGTGTGTGTGCAGGGGATTGATGACAGGGGGTGCCCCAGACCGGAAATACCTATAAAGCCAAAATTAGAAGAAGAGAAAAGCAGGCAATAAGGTGTGAGTTACAACATGGGGAAAAGAAAGGAGAATATCAGTCACTTATCACCAGTAATAAGTGGATCCCCTATAATGATAGATACAATAAAGTGGTTTCAGGTCAGAGGTCAGGATATAAGGAATAAGAAGTCAATTCAAGCACTTGCAGCTGGACAACATTAGTCAAGAAGAGGTCGTGACATAGGTCATGCCCCCATTCAGTCACATTTCAATCTGGAGAAGAGTCAAGGTTAAGGTCAGGAAGCCAACTTAGATACTTATAAGTACGATTACTATATATATTACTATATATACTTTTTAGAAAATGACCTGGAGCTGGAAGTGAGGATTGAGGGTTGATTTAGACACTCACACAGTCACACTTTGGTCTGGGCAGTGGTCTCCAAAGGTTCCCCCCTGCTCCTTGAAGATGATGAGGTTCCACACAGCCAGGAACGTGTCCTCTGGAACATGGAAGTGAAAGAGCTCCGTGCTGGCAAAGGAGCGGAAAGGACTCAGCTTGCGGGGTGAGCAGGTGGAATAATCAGTCAGGAAAAGGCCTCCTGGAAAGCAGGCAAAACAAAAAGGGGCAGGATAAGAAAGAGGGCATCTCCATCAGGCAACAGGCATGCCAGTCTCCCTCACGAGCAGTACCAACTCCACAAACACTCTTCTCCCAACCAGGAAGTGGTCTCCTGCTGCCCTAACCAGCACCTGTTTTAACCTCTGCAGACTTTGTTTAAAAAAAAAAGCCTAATTATATAGTACAGAAACTGAGGCTCAAACCTACACTCAATAGAGGATGTAGAATTATGATCCTTTATATGACCTCCAGCTGCCCCCTCATTTAAGGACCACTGCTCTCCTCTAACCTAATAGCCATGTGG
>PVLD010010702.1:0-69386 GCA_004027595.1 Dinomys branickii | reverse complement strand
AGGGAACTCCAAAAACCACATAAACACTTGGAAATTAGACAACAACCTCCTGAACAACCAATGGGTCACACAAGAAATTAAAGAAGAAATTTCAAAATACCTACAAATAAATGAAAACGCAAGTACAACCTACAGGAATCTGTGGGATGCAATGAAAGCAGTCCTCAGAGGGAAATTTATAGCAATGAACTCATATATAAAGAAAACAGACAGATAGCAAATAAATAGCATAATATGACACCTCAAGCTGTTAGAAAAAGAGCAACAAACCAAACCAAAAGCCCAAAGAAGGCAGGAGATTATAAAACTCAGGGCAGAAATTAATGCAATTGAGATGAAGAAAACTCTACAAAAAATAAGTGAATCAAAGAGTTGGTTCTTCCAAAGAATAAATAAAATTGATAAACCCCTAGCCAACCTTATCAAAAAAAGAAGGGAAAGAACTCAAATTCATGCAATAAGGAATGAAGAGGATGAAATCACCACAGATCCCACAGAAATCCAAGAGATCATTAATACCTACGTTGAAAATCTTTACTCCCATAGGATAGAAAATTCAGAAGAAATGGACAGATTCCTAGAAAGGTACAAATTACCAAAATTGAATCAGGAAGATGTAAAACTCCTGAACAACCCAATATCAATTAATGAGATTGAAGATGTCATAAAAAACTTACAAACTAAGAAAAGCCCAGGCCCTGATGGATTCACAGCAGAATTCTACAAAACATTCAGAGAAGATCTAATGCCAACACTCCTCAAACTCTTCAATGAAATCGAAAAGGAAGCAATTCTCCCTAACACATTTTGGGAGGCAAGTATCATACTGATACCAAAACCAGAGAAGGGCCCAACCAAGAAAGAGAACTATAGGCCAATCTCTCTAATGAACATAGATGCAAAGATACTCAACAAAATACTAGCAAATAGAATACAGCAAATCATAAGGAAAATTATACACACCACGACCAGGTAGGATTTATTCCAGGAATGCAGGGATGGTTCAATATTCGCAAATCAATTAATGTAATACATCATATCAATACAGCCAAAGACAAAAACCACATAATCATCTCCATAGATACAGAAAAGGCTTTCGATAAAGTCCAACATGCGTTCATGTTAAATACCTTAGAAAAAATAGGAATAGATGGCCTCTACCTCAATCTGATCAAAGCTATCTATGACAAAGCAACAGTCAACATCACACCACATGTACAAAAACTGAAAACTTTCACTTTAAAGTCAGGAACAAGACAAGGATGTCCATTGTCACCACTCCTATTCAACATAGTTCTGGAAGCATTAGCCAGAGCAATCAGACAAGAGAGAGAAATAAAAGGAATAAGGATAGGAAAGGAAGAAGTCAAACTATCACTATTTGCAGATGACATGATACTATACATGGAGGACCCTAAAAACTCCACAAGAAAACTCCTGGAATTAATTGACAAATTCAGCAGTGTAGCTGGATACAAAGTCAACACCCAAAAATCCATAGCATTCCTATACACGAACAACAAACAGACTGAGAGAGAAATTGAGGAAACCATACCTTTTACAATAGCATCCAAGAAACTGAAATACTTAGGAATCAATCTAACAAAGAATGTGAAAGATTTATTCAGTGAAAACTACAGTAGTTTGAAAAAGGAGATCGAAGAGGATTTCAATGAATGGAAAAACATACCCTGCTCATGGTTAGGAAGAACTAACATCGTAAAAATGGCCATACTACCAAACCTGTTGTACAGATTCAATGCAATTCCAATTAAACTGCCGTTAGCATAGCTCACAGATCTAGAGAAAATATGCCTCAAATTCATCTGGAACCAGAAGAGACCCAGATAGCAAAAGCAATCCTGGGCAACAAGGACAAGTCAGGTGGAATCACAATCCCTGACCTGAAATTATACTACAAAGCTACTGTAATAAAATCAACCCGGTACTGGCTAAAAAATAGACCTGAGGATCAATGGAACAGACTGGAAGATGCAACCATAATGAAAAACCCACTCAGCCACCTAGTATTTGACAAAGGGGCCAGCCAAACTCACTGGAGAAAGGATGACCTGTTTAATAAATGGTGCTGCAAAAACTGGCTTACCTCTTGCCGAAAACTGAAAATAGACCCAAGTCTATCACCATGCACCAAACTCAGATCAAAATGGATCACAGACCTCAACATTAAAACAGAAACTCTAAATCTATTGGAAGAGAAAGTAGGTAAAAGTCTTGAAGACATAGGAGTAGGCAGAGAGTTCATGAACAGAAATGAAACTGCAAGGGAAACACTCCAAAGAATCAATAACTGGAACCTCATCCTACTGAAAAGTTTTTGTACATCTAAAGAAATCACCAGCAAAGTAAAAATAAAACCCACAAATTGGGAAAAAATCCTAGCTGGCTGTCCCTCAGACAAAGGTCTTCTATCTAGAACATACAAAGAATTAAAAAACATGTACCTGTCCAAATTCAAAGACCCAATCCAGAAATGGGCATCTGAGATGAATACACACTTCTCAGATAAGGAAATACAAATGGCAAATAAATACATGAGAAAGTGCTCCACATCCTTAGTCATCTGAGAAATGCAAATAAAAACAACACTGAGATTTCATCTCACCCCAGTAAGAATGGCTAGTATGAAAAAATCATCCAATAACAAATGCTGGCGAGGCTGTGGAGAAATAGGGACTCTATTACACTGCTGGTGGGAATGCAGACTGCTGCAACCACTGTGGAGAGCCGTTTGGAGATTCCTCAGCAAACTAGGTCTAGAGGTTCCATTCAAACCAGCTATTCCCCTTCTGGGTATTTTCCCAGAAGATCTGAAAACATCATATCACTCTGATGTATGTCCACCCATGTTTATCACAGCGCAATTTGTAATAGCTAAATTGTGGAAGCAACCCAAATGTCCATCCACAGAAGACTGGATTAAAAAACTGTGGCATTTTTATACAATGGAATATTATTCAGCTATAAAGGGGGACAGATTTGGGGCCTTTGTAGGCAAATAGTCACAATTGGACACCATACTCATAAGTGAAATAAATCAGAGGTACATGTGCAGGCAACGTATTGTGTCACTGGTGTAAGAACCTGAGGGTGGGAACATAAACTGAGAGACATCAAGGAAATCTGTTCAAAAGTAAAGAACAGATGGGACGTGGGAAAAGAGAAAAGAAAGAGGCAAAAATGTATGTATGAATGTATGTATGTGTATACATGTGTGCAGGATGGCTAACATGGTTCTACTATTGTCTTATGTCACTTAGTGGTATGGAATAGTTGATGACGGGTTGTCTGATCAATCTTGTATGTCTATATGTGTTCTCCAGAGCATACATTTTGAAGATATCAATATACAATGCAACAACTATTGTTGGTTTTCTGTTGCTTTGTCTATAATTCATTTCTGATTATACGGTTTTTGAGCTACTTTGTGTCTCTTTGTTAATGCTTTTCGGTTTTTTTTTTTTCCTTTCTTTTTCTGTTGTTGATGATGTAGTTCTTTTTGCTTTCACACTTTAAAAAGAAGTTGTACTACTGACTTAGGTCACTTTATTGTAAGGAATAGTTGATGATTAATTGTCTCATCATTTTTGCATGTCTATACCTGTTTTCCTGAATACACACTTAGAAGTTATCGATATGTAATGCAACAACCATTGTTGATTCCCTGTCACCTTATCTGTAACTCAGATTTGATTGTACTATTCTTATGCTACTTTGTGTCTGTTTGTTAATATCTTTTTGTTTTTATACTTTAAAAAAATAAAGAACCAAAATTTGCTTCTCTAATGGAATATTACTCAGCTATAAAGAAAGACAAACTCAAGGCTTTTATAGTTAATGGTCACAACCAGAGACCATACTCAAAAGTGAAATAAATCAGACTCACATATGTAAGTAATGTATTGTCTCACTAGTGTAAAAACCCAAAAGAGTGAATAAAAATTAGGAGGTATGATAGGCATTGTGAAATGAAAGGAAACTGCTCAAAGGTAAAGAGCAACTGGGATGAGGGGAAAAAGAAAAAGAAAGAAGGGGAAAATTATGTACAGGATAGTTAATATAGTTGTACCACTGGCTTCTATCACTTTATTGAAAGGAAAAGTTAATTATTAATTATTTGATCAATCTTACATATCTATATTTGTTTTCCTGAATAACCATGTTGAAGATATCAATATGTAATACAACAACCATTGTTAATTTCCTGTCACCTTGTCTGTAATTCAGTATTGCTTGTACTGTTCTTGTGCTATTTTGTAAATGGATGTCTGTTTGTTAATATGTTTTTGTTCTTTTATTTTTAAAATAAAAAAACAAGATCAATAAACTCTTAGCTAAATTACCAAAAGAGAGAGTGGGTCCATCTTAATAAAATTATAAAAGGTGAAATTACAACAGACACTTCTAAAATCTACAGAATTATTAGAAATTATTTATTTTATTTCCAATAAATTGGAGAATCTAGAAGAAATAGGTACATTCCTAAGGGCCTATCACTTACCAAAATTGAGCCAAGAAAATACAAAACTACTTGAGCAGACAAATACTAAGCAATGTAACTGATGTACTAAAAAAAAAAATAAAAAACCCTTCCCACTAAGAAAAGCATACGATCAGATGGATTCACTGCTGAATTTAACCAGACTCCTCGAATAATAACCATGCTCCTTGAACTTTTCAAGGAAGTAAAATAAGAAAAGAATGCTTCCACATTCATTCTATGAAGCCAGCATTACCCTAATACCAAAGCCAGATAAGGACACGACAAAAAAAGAAAAGTGCAAACCAATATCCTTGATGAAAACAGATGCAAAAATTCCCAAAGAGATCTTTGCAAACAGAATCCCATTACATGTTTTTTTTTAATTTTAAAGAGAAAGAAATACTAATAAAATAGTTTCAAACCAGGTTAGCAGAAGAGTTACAATAATTCATACACTGTGTATTGTTGTCTCATAGTAGTTATTCAGAGGACAAGACTTAGGCATGATATCTTTTCCAAACAATATTACATGTTTAAAAAGTCATTCACCATAGCCAAGTTGGTTTCATTCTAGGGATGCAAGAATGGTTCAACATATGTAAATCAATAAATGTAATTTCACCACATAAATAGAATCCAGATTAAAAATTATATGGTCATCTCAACAAATGAAGAAAAACCTTCAACAATAGGCAATTCCCCTTCATGAAAAAAATAAACCTGAACAAAACAGGTACAGAAGGATCTTACCTCATAACAACAAAAGCCATATAAATATACCAAAGAACTCCACCAGAAAACATTTAAATTTGATAAACAAATTCAGCAAGTGGCAGAATACAGCAATCAATAGTGTTCCTCCACACCAGTAATAAACCCACAGAGAAAGAAATCAGGGAAGCAATTCCACTTGTAATACTAGATTTCAAGTTATACTTCAAAGGCATTGTAACAAGAAACAGCGTAGTATTGGCACAAAAACAGACATGTAGACCAAAGGAATTGCAGACACAGAGACAGGACCATGCAACAACAGATATGTGCTTTCTGATAAAGTGGCCAGAAACACACATTAGAGGAAAGATAGCTTTTTTAACACACAGTGGTAGGAAAATTGGATATACACACGCAGAAGATTGAACCTAGTTTCTCATCTGTCACCCTGTACTAAAATCAAATCAAGGGCTGGGGATATAGCTCAGTGGAATAAGCACCTGCCTAGCAAGCGCAGGGTCCTGAGTTCAATCCCCAGTACCGCCAAAAAAAAAAAAAAAAAAAATCAGAATAGATCAAAGGCCTAGGTATACAACTGGAATTTTGAAGCTGCTAAGATAACACTTGAAGCCATCAGCACAAAGATTTCCTAAATAGGACAAAGAATTCCTAAATAGGACTCCAAGCACAGGAAATACCACCAAAATTAACAAATTGGATCACATAGAATCCAAAGGTTCTTCACAGCAAAGCAAGCAATAGAAATGAAGAGACGGCCTCCAGAATGAAGAGGAAAATCTTTTCCAGCTACTCTTCTGAAAGAGGACCGATATTTAGAATATCTAAAAACACAAAACAATTACCCCTCCGCCCCCAAAAAATATGGACAAATGAACTGAATAAACACTTCTCAAAGTAGTACAAATTGCGAGTAAGTGCATACAGAATGTCCACTATATATAGCTATTAGGGAAAGACAAATTAAAATTACACTGAGCTTACATCCGCCCCCAGCCAGAATGGCTATCATGAAAAATTAAAAAAAAAAAAACATGGCAAAGATGGGGCACCTTCCTTAGTTGTTGGTGGAAATGTAAATTAGCACAACTACTATAGAAATTAGCATGGATCTTCTGAAAGAAAGAAAGAGAGAGAAGGAAGGAAGGAAGGAAGGAAGGAAGGAAGGAAGGAAGGAAGGAAGAAGGAAGGAAGGAAAGACCACTTGATCCAGCTATACACTACTGGATACATATCTGAAAGAATTAAAGACAACATATTTTATTGATACATGCAAACTTTTGCTTAAAATAGTGCAATTCACAATAATTAAACTGTGGAAACAAACTAGATACCCATCAACAAATGAATGGATGAAGATGATAGATAGATAGATAGATAGATAGATAGATGACAGATAGATAAATAGATAGATGATAGATATTATTCAAACACTTAGAAGAATGAAATTACATCATTTGCAATACATGGAACTTGACACTATCATAATAAGCAAAATAAGCCAGTTTCAAAAAGTTAAATATCACATTTTCTCTTACATTATAAACATAAAATATAAATGAATAAAAGATGATAAGAAACTAGAAGACAGACTGGTGGAAATTGGGAAGGAAATCAAGGAGAAGGGTGAGGAAAGAAAGAAGGGAATAAGGGGATGGAGAGTGATCAGCATACATTACCTGCATGTACCAATTCCTGAAAATGAATATCACTAATCTGTATTATTAACATGGACTAGTTTTTAAATGCACAGTTATTCGTGGCTCCATAAACCATACCTGTGTGAGCGCTTTAGGAAATATTAAAGCCTCTGGCTACTCTATACTGCTGTATTAAGTTATTTCACCTTGCACACATTATATTCTCGGTGGGTACTCTAGAGTTTCCACTGTACTTTCTATGCATAGGGTGTTGTTCTTATCCCTGATACTCACCCTCTTATATGCTCTACCAGTCTTACATTTCCCAGCTTGTCAAAACCTCTGGCTTATCAATTGCACCTTATTCTATGCATACTCACCATGGTTTGGATCTGAGGTGTCTCCTATATGCTAAAGGATGGTCACCAGCCTGTGAGACTATTGGGAGATGGTGCAGCTTTTGGGAGATGAGGCCAAATGAAAATCAGTTAGATCCCTGCGGGCGTCTCTTTGAAGGTGATACAGGAACCCTGGTCTCCTCCTGTCTCTTTGCTGACTGACTACCATGAAGCCACTTCCGGTACGTGTTCCCACTTTGCCACAGGCCCAAAAAGCAATGGGTCCACAAATCATCGGCTGAAAGCTCTAAACTGTGAACCAAATGAACTTTGCATTCTTAGAAGTTGATTGTCTCATATATTTTGTCACAGTGACAAAAAGCTAGGACATCCCAATGCTTTCTTTTTATGGGTTGCATCCCTTCAACATTTACATATTCTTGAGTGCTCCCCAAACAAAAGCAAGATAACCCTTAGCTCCCCTGCTATACCCCTGAGTCCTGGCTTCTGAGCTCATTTTCAACCCACCATATTCCCCTCTTTTAAGAATCCAGGTCCAAAATGGGTACTGATCAATACTGGGCAACCACACCCATGCTTAACAGCAGTTTATATTAGCAAACCAATAGCACAAGAATATCAGTCAGTTACAATGCTTTTGCACAGAACTGTACCACTTGGTGACATACAAGAAAGTTCTAACTCCAAATCACGTGTAAATTCTGGGTCATTTTGAAAAATAGACTAAAATAATCTTAAAGCGAGGGCTTTGTTGTCTTTCTAATGCTCTCAGGCTCTTAATCTGCTTCTGCTTCTGTTTCCCACTTACTTCCACTCATGTTCTTTACCTGCCACAACTCTGCAATACAACTTCTGACCCGAAGTAAATCCACTGCCACTGCTTTTGTCAGTGTCACCAGCGGCTGCTTCATCACTAAGCCAAGTGGCCGTGCTCCTTTAATTTACCTAGTATCTCTTCAGAATGTGGCAGGGTTGACCTGTCTTTGCTTGAAATCTCCCATCGACTTGACCTAGCACTGTGTTTCAGCTTTGCTACAATTCTCCCAAACCCCTGAAAGATTCAGACTCTCAGACTCACCTCCTGTCCTTGGACTTTCCACCATTGTGTTTCAATGCACATCACCATACCTGTCACAGAGCAGATAGCAGGTGCCGGGGAGAGATGGATGAACTCATTGTTGAAGGCCTGAATCTGATTATCCATGACACTAGAGCTTATATTACCTGTTAGGTGCCCATAGCTCCACTGATTTTGTGTCATAACTCATCTTTCTTCATATTCTCTACCTGTTCCTTGCAATTTTTGAGTGTTTCTTTTGATTCTTTGCCTCTAAACCTTCTTAAAGTAAAAAAGGCATATGTAGGATTTTATACAGTAATAACGAAAAGCCAAAAATTGGATTTAAAAAAATTTATAAGAACATCAAAAGGATTAAAATACTTAGGAATAAGCTTAACCCAGAAATGAGAGACTTACATACTGAAAACCACAAAACAATGATAAAAGAAATGAAAAACAAAAACACACAAATAAATGGAAAGGCATCTTGTGTGCATGGATTGCAATGCTTCTGTTGATAAAAATGCCCATACTAGCCAAGTGATTCATAAAGTTAGTGTAATCCCTATTAAAATCTCAATGGCATTTTTTACTGAAAAGGAAAACAAAATCCTAAAATGCATATGGAAATATGAAAGACCACAATTAGTCAAAACAATTTTGAGAAAGGAAAACCAAGATAAAGGCATTATACTTCTTCATTTGAAATCATATTGCAAATCCACAAAGATCAAAAACACTTCAATAATGTCATGAAGACATAGATCAAAGCTGAGAGATAGAAAAAATAAAAAGCCAGAAATCAACCCACATATATAGTCAAATGATCTTCAACTAAGGAATCAAGAATATACAATGAGGAAAGCCTAGTCTCTTCAAAACTGGTGCTAGGAAAATTGGATATAAACATGTTTAAAAAGTTAATTAGACCTATACCTTAAATCAACCCAAATGAATTAAAGACTTAAATTTGAAACTACAAAACTGCTAGGAAAAAAGTTTCATAATGGTCTTGCTGGCGATTTCTTAGATATGTCATAAAGTGCATAAGGACTAAAGCAAAACTATGCAAACAGAGCTACATCAAACTACACATTTCTGCATAAAAAAAGGGAATCATCCACAGAGTGAAAGGCAACCTACAGAGTGAGAGAAAATGTTTGCAGACCATATGCCTAGTCAGGGGCTAATATCTAAACTATGTAAGGAATTACTACAATTCAGTAGCAAGAAAACTCTGGTTAAAAAATGGACAAAAGATTTGAGTAGGGCTGGGGATATAGCTCAGTGGTATAAGCACCTGCCTGGCAAGCACAAGGTCCTGAGTTCGATCCCCATTACCGAAAAAAAAAAAAGATTTGAGTAGACACTTCTCCAAAGAAGTGGTACAAATGGCAGGCAGGCATTTGAAAAAGTGTTCAACATAGATCTGCATCAGAGAAATGAAAAGCAATATCACAATAAAGTATTCTCTCACACATGATAGGATGGCTACATGAAAACCAAAACTCAACAATGAAAAAAATAAATAGGAAGCAGCTAACATTGGCAAGGCAGTAGTGGGGTTAAAACTCTTGTACACTATTAGTAGGAATACAAAATAGCTCAGTTGCTATGCAAACAGTACATGAGTTCCTAAAAAAATTAAAAATAGAACTATTATATGATCCCGCAATCCCACCTCCACACTTATATCCACAAGTATCCAAAGCAGAATCTCAAACAGTTACCTGCAAATTCATACTCACTGCACTCACTATAGTCAAGAGGTAGAAATGTTGGAAATGTCCATTAACAAATAAATAAAACATGGTATATAGTTATAACAGAATATTATTCAGCCATTAAAAAAATAAATGCCTACCATGAACTATAATACAGATGAATCCAGAGGACAGTATGCCAAGTGAGATAAGACTGTCATAAGAGGATGAATATTGAATGATTTCATTCGTATGAACTATCTAAAGTAGTCAAACTTAGAGAAACAGAAAGTAGATTGGTAGTTCCAGAAAATGGGGAGAGGGAAAAGTGGAGGTGCTGTTTGATGGGCATAGCATTTTAGTCACACAAAACAAACATTTGTAGAGATCTTCTGCACAAGATTGTGCTTACAGCTAAAATCACTGTAGAGATGTAGCTTAATGGTAGAGCATTTGCTTACCATGTGCAAGGCCCTGGCTTCCATCCCTAGCACTGCAAGGAAAGAAGGAGAGAAATTATTATACATAATTGCTCTCACTTTCTTGGGGCCTTCATTTCTTCTGTAACTCTCTATCAGCTTATATTTTATTCCCTAGTATACCCTTGAGCAACTATTCCATATAATTGTTTTGATACAATAGTCTATACAGTAACTTGAAGCTCTCAGAGGACTGTAATTTTTTTTTTACTCTTACCTCCCACCCCCATCAATCTTCCCCCTCTCAATTAGTTTGCATCCTTTCCTGTACACATCATTCCCCTTTCCAACTTTCATTAGTCCATGGGGTATCTGAATAATTACAGTTCCTTCTATATGACTGGAGTGTTCCATATTGGCCTTTTTCTCTCTTGTTCATAGACAGGACCCCCTTTCTTGCAAAGATAGGTGTTTGGTTGACACAATTTCTATTAAATTTATTTTATTTCTTGCAGAGGTAACTGCCAATCATTATGGAAAGGTGGGCTTCAGGTATCCTTCTCCCTCCCTCAATTCATAGTTCTTTCTGATTTCCATAAAGTTTCACTTACATTTTTTGAATGTGTGCATGAATTACTCTCTTGAAGGATGTTAGGAGAATGCTACTTAGTCAGTCTTTCACCACTGACTCTGTTTTATTCTTCAGTCTAGTTTATAAGTTATTTTGGGGTGTAACTTCTTGATCTACAGCTATGAAGCAATGATGTCTCTTTAGTAGGAATAGATGAACGGTAACTTGGATCATAAGCCATAGCCAGTTTCTAGAAATATATCTCAAATTTTCTACAGGGATTTAAAAGCAGAAGCAAATCACTGTTGCATGAAAATGGAAGCTCACTTAATGAATAGGCTAATAATCTGAATGACAAACATGGATAATTCAAGACAGAAAAACATGTTTCTGACACCTAAATTATGGCAGTGAGTAAATACATCAGAGAAACAGGAAAAGCACCAGATGGACTTAAAATACATCAGAGAATTGGGCTGCCCACTAGCAGATGAGGTCTGACATGGAAGACTATATAGTAAGCAAGTGCATGTTTTTATATATTTCTAATATTTTCCTGATTATACAATCCCTGAAAGACATCCATAGGAAATAAAATAAGTCAAAAGAAATCCAGAACCCATCAATATCCACTTTGCTCTATTTTTTAAGCAAGTACTTTAACTTCTTTAAGATAATAAAAAGAAAAAGAATGAATCAGAGCAACATGTTGAGTTTGTCTTTTAGATGACAGACATAAAATTACTCCTTTATAATAAAAATTAAGGTTTTGAAATGAATTGTTATGAAGATAATATGAAAGTACGAACAATTAGGTGTACCATAACCCACTTCTGCTTTTTCAAATCTGTAACTGGGACAACAATTAATGGATAATAAAAGCAGTGATATTAAAGTATAACAGCAGAACATTAGGTCCGCATTCCCCATTAGTTTCAGGGATCTATTTAAAAAGACAGCTGATCTCAAAATTTATCAAGCAGTCATTAATCTGCTAGAGAAGTACAAGAAATTCGGTTGGTTTTGTTGCAATGAGAAATGCCGTGTCTTGTGTAATACAACAGTTCTTTAGTGTTACGTTTCAAAGAGCTGGAAATCAAAGCCTTGCCCAGAACCCGCTCCAACCTTTGTTTGCCATTTGAATGACTCCTTCATGCCGCACAAAGCCTCTCAGCTCCTGCCTCTGGTGCCAGCTGCATTTCTGGGTCTGCCTTGCCTAGTGTAGATCCCAGTGCTTATAATTTCTTCCATCTTTTTCTCTGACACTCCGAAACTCTCCTACTCCTTCAACACACCACCAACATCCTACCTTTTCTGTGCCTTTTCCACTAACATACGAAAAGTCTTCCTCTAGTCTATCTTATCCTTAAATTTTTTAACTATGTATTTTTATTTTCTCTTCTTGTTGCTGTCTCATTAAATTCTAGAATGTTCAAATTTTCCTGACATTCTTTAAAAGCAGGTGTATACCGTGTTTCTTATTTTAATCTTTCTTACACGCAGTAGACTGTACATACGCAAGAAGCACTCAATATTTACTGAAAAATTTAAATGTGGACATGTGAATAAATGAAGGTAAGCTGCAGTTGACATCTTGATGTTTCTTTGAAGACAGCAAACTAGTGTTTACTTCTTTCTCTATTCAGTTATCTATGAAAGAAGAAAAATTATTGAAGAATGTCAGTGAAGCAATTATAGCAGAAAAGAGGGGGAATTAATATAGACACTGCTTTTGCACAAATTTTAGGAAACAATTACAAAAGAAATTGTCATCCATGGGCCAAACAGAAATAATTCCATATATAAATATAAATAAATAGGGAGTCCAAGGAAAACCACATTTGCAATTATATATCTTTCTTTTCCATAATATGAAATGCAGGTACTAAAGTGCATATATTTAAACTTTTTTTCACCTCAGTCAGGGCAGTGATTTTAGCATCCAATGCATAGTAAGTGGTCAGTACATAATTGCAAATGCCATTCAACTTGGTAGCTTCACAATTCCCCTGTTGCCAAGGAGCAAAGCAAAAAAAAATGACTCTTAGTCCTCCATCTAAAATAGACCTAAGATTACCATTAAATGGAATATAATTAGAATTACAATTAAATGTTATATCATTTAAAAGAGAAAATTATTTCTCCATCAAATTTTACAATGGCCTTTGGCATAGCACAGTGAAATTGGACCTTAAAATAAAATCTCAGTTAAATGAAAAGCTCAGATGAACTGACAATTTTCATACCTCAGAATTTCCTTAAGTATATTTCTCTAGTGACCTTTCTAATGACAAAGCCTGAAATGATAGTCAATTAAATTTATATCCCAAGGCACACTATAAATTTGTCAGGCTCAAAACAAATGCACTGTGAAGTTCATAAAATCAGCTCTAGGTACCAGAGAGTAGGTAAAGAAAAGGTAACGGGTCAGTCCCTGGTCCTTATGTACACAGGACTTAACTGATGCTCAGATCTGCATGAGGATGAAGGACCAAGAAAGGCCCTCAGTGCTCTCTAATGCCATGCTTTGAACGACCTCGATTTATTTCAGCATCACCATCCACAAATAAAATCTGACTTCGTTTCAAGTCCTGAAGCTCACAAGTTCACCTGGATGTATCCTCTCCTGGTTAGGCACTGACATAATGCTCATTAACTGTTTGATTCAGGCAAATGTAATACAGGACTGAGGCTCCTTTTTGCGGGGGGTGGGGGGTTAACATCATGTCTTACCTACATTCAAGTAGAGTGTTTTTCTTCCCAAATTAGGAAATGATAAATAATATTTTAAAATTTCCAGTTTATTCCTATCCTTGCACCTTAAATGATGGCTAATGATACCATGTATTGTCAGCACCAGGTAAATATTGGGCTTCTTTCATCAGGTACAAAAGAATCATCCAGTTACATTCTTCAAAGAATCGATGTACAACCAATCTCTTGGGAAACTGTTGCTAGAGGAAATTTGACACCATAAACATCTTTCTATTTTACTATAGTTAAGAACCCTCCAATGAATGACTTATGCCCCTTACTTTCACCAACATAGGCACAGTAGGAAAATCACAAATGTGGATTATTAAGATAGCAGATCCACTCTAAATGTAAATGGAACTGAAGCCTCTTCTAGACCTGGAAAGATATTTCTCAAAACAGGTGCTTCCCTTACTTTAACACTTGCTGTGCTAAACACACATATTTAGTAATTTGGTATCACAAGGAATTATAAGAGTAGGTTCAGTAGCACTAGGAAAACATTCTGAGAAATAAAATACTTCTATAAACTTAAATTTCTTCTTTTCCTGCTTTTTAGAGATTTCTCTCACATTTATGTTCAAAATATATTCATATTTTCCATTAACATTAAATATTTATCATAAAATGAAAACATGAAGGTGTATTAGAAGGTCTAAGTTAAACTTTAAGACCATCAGAAAAAGCAAAAAGGTTGTGGTAGCTCCTTTTATGTGAGTGGAGACAGAAGAAAAGTCTTTAAAAATTATTAACCAACTTCAAACATAACAGTTTCAACTACAGCAATATTGAGAGAGTTTAGCTTCAGTATGATGCCATGTTTCAATTATATTTTCTGGGAAATATAACTGAGACGTGTGAACTTTTTATTCAATAAAATCTTGACCATTTATAGTAACCCACCTGCAACCAAGAGCATAAATCTCTCTAAAAGTCACCATCTCCGTCCAGAAATACATAACAAGTCAATCAACATCATCAAATAACCATAAAAGATGATTTGGGGGGTTTAACCTGAAGTAGAATATAAAAATATTTGTTCAAATGAGACCCAGTTGTAGTCTGTCTCTTTCACTGACAAAGAAGGTCTATATTTGATACCCCACTACTGAGCATCCACTATTTACAAAGTCCTGGAGCAAAGATGATGAGGACATAGTGTACTAAAGAGATAAAAATATTGATATTTCTGCTGTGATATAAAATTATCACATTATTAGAAAGAAGAGGTAATTAGAAACAGTGAAGGGAGAGGTTGATTAGAGTAGAATGGAAAGGACCATAAAGATGTAAGTGATATCTTGGGAGTGTTTAATGAGTATTGGTAGATTACAAGGGAGAAACACAGGCAAAAATAAGCACTTAACAAGCAGTAAGGCAGAATACAGTTTAGGAGACTTTGGATCTTAGCGGGTGTTGAGGAGTTCTGAGTATGAGAGTGGCACTGCTCAGATCACTTTTGGAAAGGTAGGATTGGCAACAGTTTGGTTATGATCACCTGAATAAAATATGTGCACTCTAGCAAGAGGAGAGTGGGGTGTAAGAAAATCAACTCAAGTTGATTGATTTTGTCATCATAAGTATAATGTTTGTTATTTGGTAATGTGTATAGCATTTTAGTGCACTAGAAGATGGGAGATAATGTCTTGGTTGCTTTTCTTTCATTGCTGAGATAAAATACCTGACATTCACAATTAAGGAAGAAAAGGTTTATTTAGCTCAGTTTGTAGAGTGTTCAGTCCATACTCAGCTGGCTTCAAGGCAGGGTGGCATGGCACAGGGGCAACACTCCAAGGCAGCAAAAGACAGCAAAAGCAACATGAGCAGAAGGGGGGAAAGCAAGTCTCTTCTCCTCCCTTATATTGTATATCAGCCCTCCACCCATGCCCACACCATCTCTGTGCCCTCCTCTTCCACAAGCTGAGGATGTTATAAAGTAAGGACCCTGGACTCCCACTGAGTCACTCACTTAACCTTCTAAACTTCTCAAATTGGTACAATGAACAACATCCTAGAGCAGTAAGGGCATGTCCTTTTCACCCCAGGATGTATTACTGCTGAGTTAAGCTTCTAGACTCCTCAAATTGACACAGTGTATCAACCATAACATCCACCCCTTGTCAACTTGGCAACCAGAGACATTTTTTTCAATTCTATGAAATAATTCTGTATCTTTATTTCCAGATAGAATGTTTGTTAAAAGACAAACTACTTTCCTCTTTCTCAAAAGAAAAAAAGCTTTCAGTTAGATATACCTGAGACATTTCTGTAAACCAGTTTCCAGATACTAAGATAATATTCTTATCATTACACAACTTGAACATTATAACACAGGTTGCAATAATCCTTAAGAAGCAGTATTAAATGTATCAACATTACACTACATTAGAACCATAGCATTCTGTCCCTGGCCCCCCAAAGACTCATGCACATCCCCTTATGCAAAGGTATTTAGTTCATCTTCAAGAGTTACCAAAGTCCTGACAATTTCAGCCTTGCTGACAAGTCCAAGACCCAAGTCTCCTCCCAGATGTATGGCAAACACTTAACTGCATGCCCCTGTACAAGTGGAAACAAAGTTGAAGGCTTGCAACACTCAGCAGCACAAGATAAACATTTTCATCCCAAAGGTTACAAACGAGAAATGCAAAAGAACAGAGCAAGTTCAAAATCCAGTAGGGCAAACAAGTCCTACAGTTCCACGTCCAGCATCTGAAGCAATCTGTGGCACATTGTAAACTCCAAAGGGCTTGTGCGGCTCCACCCCTATGGCACTTCATGGGGTTGTAGCTCCCCAGGCTTCTCTCTTAGGCCTGCTTTGCTCCCTCCTTGCAGCTTTCCTTAGACAATCCATGTTTCTGGCTTCTCCAAACTTCTGGGGTCTCTACTGCACCTCTGGCTTCTCACTCACAGCTTTACACACTGCCCTCTCAGAGACACACTGCCTGGTCTCCTGGGCCTTCTAAAATCAAGGTGGAAGCCTTTTTAACTCCATAACTCTTGCATTCTGCATGCACCTAAAACCAGCATCATGTGGATGTTGCCAATGTCTTCTGCCAGCAGGAGAAGTAACAAGGCTTTCCTCTCTTTTAGCTGTAGGGGTCAAGTGCCTAGATCACTGGACACTCTGAATCCAACTCTGATGAACAAATTTTTCACGCTGCTGCCATTCTGGAACATGGTGCTCTGTGGCTTTCTCCTGAAAGCAGTCTTTCACCTGTGCAGTTTTGAGGTTACGAACGCTGGAGATTTGCTGCTTCTTGTGATGCCCTCAGGCCCTTTTTTCTATTCTCCTGTTCCTTCTCAGCAATCAAGATCTCCTCAGCTCTTATCTTTGTAGTTCACGGTTTTGCTGGAGCTTTCTTTCTGGCCTCACAACATTTTAAATCAGCCTGCTGGGCTCTTTGCTCTTGATTCACAAAGTATATCTGGCTAAAAGCCCCCAACAATAGCCATGCCACAGCCTCAACATTCAACAGCCTTGAAATTTCTTCTCCCAGATTAATTAGTCCACTGTCCTTAATCTTAGTCTAAGGCAATTTCTGGACATGAGCAAAATGCAGGCAAACTTTCTGCCAAGCCATAACATACATCATCTTGAGTCAAACAGCCAGTGCAGTCCTTCTTCCCAGCAGAAACCTCCTGAGCTTGGTCTTTACTGGCGGGATTTCTGTCAGCTTTTTGGTTTTCTGAGCTCTCACCAGAATCTCCCATATGGAACAAAGATATTCCACCTCTACTCTTTCAGGCGACATCACCAAACCTTCCCAAACTCTTCCAGCAAACCATTACCAAAGGCTCTTGAACCACATGGTCAGGTATAGTCACAACAATGGGAGTGGCTCTAGAGAAAAGAAATTATAATGCCGGCATTCTTTAATGGCTTTAGGGGCTCCTGGAGTTGGCTCTGCAATTTGATGAGACCTGAAGACACTTCTGTGGGGTATACTGATAATCCTTGGTGTGAACTGTTTAACACAATACGCCACGTAGATTCATTTGGTTATCCTAATTCACCACTTGTGAGATGTCAGGAATTTAGCAACTCTATGAATGAAATTTTTAAATTTCTTTGGCAGAGTAGGAAATATAATGATGTTGGCTGGTTGGTCTTAGCATTCCTGAACAAACTCATGAAAAGAAAACAATAACCTCAAAATATCCATAGGAAGTTTAAAGTCTTCTGGCTGTGAGGATAAATTAATAAAGGAAAATAAAGAGCTCAAAGATTCAGATTCCCAGCTTCAGACACAGATAAGAAATTTAAAAGGTTCTAAGTGTGTCCTGAAAGAAAATTCTCTCTTTTAATCAAAAGGCTGAGATTGCAGAAACCCAAACACAGTCCCTCATAATTTAATTGGCTGAAATGCAATGTAAGTTTAATGCTCAGCCTCAAAGGGTATCTGAAACAAAAGTGTGGGTACTGATCAGAAAAGAATGGGATCCCATAAACTGGGATGGAGACGTGGGAGAACCCTGAGAAAGCTGGGGTTGTTGAGTTCCTAGATGCTGATGAGATTATTTTGCGAGGGGAAGGGATTTCCCCACCCACTGTGGCAGAGGCATCACCACCTCTGTCCCCTGTGGTGCTGGTACCTTCTAGTATGCCTGGGGAAACTAATCCTGTGTTGACCATGCAGGATAGTGCCAACACTCCTCAGAACCCACCTTCACCACCAATTTTTGCCTCTAGGCCCATAACCAGGCAAAGGATGAATATTCCTAAATCCCAGAGCAATACATTTTCCAGTGGTTTAACTCTTTCTCAACCTGCTTTATATGTAAACTGTCAAACATTAATTTTCTATCAGTAAGTGGTGATTTACTGTGATAAATAAGCTAATACACACAGAACATTTAAGCAAGTCTACAATGTATTACTATGGTTCAATACATGATGGCAAATATTATTACAATTATTATTTATAAACAAACTCCCTATGCTGAAATTCTGGATCCACCATTTATAAAATGGCTTACCCAGGATCAGTTATACATCTTTTTCTAAATTTGTTTTCTCACTTCATTAAGAAGCATAAAAATACTATTACTGAAGACTTGGAAATAAGGTGTGTTGGTTTAGACCCAGAATGTCCTCCAACAGTCTTCTGTGTTCAGAGGCTAGGTTTTAAAAAGTCATTGAATGGTGGGGTGCCACACTCATCAATAAATGAATTCATGGGTGAGTTCATAGCTGAACATGCTGTTAGGAGGGGAGGCTGACTAAAGGAAGTGAGTCCCTGGGGAATAATCCAGAAAGGTATACTCTCATCCTTGGCTCCTCCCTTCTCTGCTTCCTGGCTGCCACGAGTTGAGCATGCTTTTCCTCCATGCCATTTTGCCTCAAAGCTAAACTACCATGGACTGAATCCCCTGAAACTGTGAGCTGGAACAAACTTCTTTAAACTGGAGGGATCAAGTTTTTGGACTCAGCAATAGTAACGGGGCTCATGTTTAAGCAAAAGAAAAAAAAAAAGAAAGAAAAGAGAGAGAGACAAAGAAAAAGAAAACACCTGCCCTGTGTAGTTTTATTATCAATTGAAACCAAAAGGTCTTGGTAAGGCGATGCTTGCCTATTCTAAAGGGGAATTTGCATTTGTTTTACTTTAGTTTTTATTCAGCTCCAGACTCTCTGTAGTTTTATGCTAACTGATATATTTTGTTCATCGGAGCTGCCAAGTAGAGAAAATAGCCGCCCCCACCCCCCGCAAATTTTTGTTTGTGTTGCTCTGCAGAGCACTGGACTGTTTGTACTCCCACTTAGTGCACATAGGCTGCCATTCTTTGTTTCTCTGTTTACATAGCATCATCTTTTAAATTTTGTGTCATTGGGTCCTCAGGGTATTACTCAGTGGTGACAATGAAGTTTGTTTGTAAACATTTGATTGGCTTGCAATGTTCTACAGGGTTGATTCTTTGTAGTGAGATTTAATATTTTGCTCTTTCCCTCATTAATGTAATAAATAACTCTTTGACATGTGCTTATTATTCATTTGTGTGAGAGGTATCTTTAAGCATATTTGGAAATCATTTCCTGTGAAACAGCTAATATTTGTAGAACACTAACTAAATGTTATGTGTAAATTACTAACTCATCAATTTCCAAAAACAACAACACAAAGTGAAAGAGAATATACAGCAATCTCCTCTTACACACAAAAGATGTGTTTCAAGACCCCTAGTTTAATGTGTCAAACTATAGATAATATGAACTCCTTCCCCTACATACCTACCTATCATAAAGTTTAACTTTCAAATGTAGCATAATACAACAGTAACAACTCTGATAAAGTTTAGCATAAGGTAGGCATAGTAGGAAAATAATAATAATAACGAAATATAATAATTATAATGATATATGTCAATAAAATTTACTCCAACCTCATAAATTCTTTATTTCTTCACTTGTCTTTAATGTTTACAGCCTGGCTGACTTTGTACGACTGGAACCATGGAAATTAAAACTACAGATGAGAGGAACTACTGGGATCCATATTTCCAAGATTAAAAATTCAGAAAGACTCTGTTGAGTGATCGTCACTCATTGATTAACTAAATAGAAAAGCAGTGGAAAGAGCTGTTTGCCCCGAGAATTACTATTCTTCAATTACCTCCATCTCTCCATTGAAAGAACTTGGAACATGATACCACAAACATAAGTCATTCTCTTATCCTCCCAAATGCCACAGGTAGCAAATTGAAGACAGTAGGACACATTCATTCTTCGAGATCTTTTTTGATTCATTCTTTTCTTACTTGTTTTATTTTTATCCTCTACTCTGTGCCTTAATTCAGGTTGTACTATCAATCACGAAGTTCTAAATTCTCACAATTGTCTCAATTCCTCCAACAAATCCCAAAACAAGTGCAATTACTCACAGAATTCTATAGATTTTTACTTCTTTGAAGTTGTAAAGGACACAAAATAATAGATTGAACTTGATTCCCATTTCTCCATAATTTGAAGCATATTCTCAGATATCTCTGGCTTCATTAGGACAAGATACCACTAGTGTTATTGTTGGGTTTATGGATGCACATAAAAGTAATAGTTTTTTTAAAAGTACATGCACTGTAATTATATTTTAGATAATGTTATTTATGTTCTATTTTATGCTTTAAAATAGAAATGCTATAACTAATTACCACTAACTCAGTGGATTAAAGCAATAGAATTTACTATCTAAAGTTTACAATAGAATTACAAACATAATTTAAACTGAATATAACAATAAATACAAATAAAAAATCCAAAAATTTCTTCCTATAACCCCAGCTGATTGCCCAGCATCACCAGGATGAACTCTCACCAGGATGAACACATATCACATAACTATATTACAGCCAATATCATCTTCCCAAGAGAAGGATCTGATAAACTCACCTCTCTGTTCAACATCTTCATGAATATCCTTCCACTTAGATATAACCTGATTCCTTTGCCTCCCTGCTTTGGGTAGTAGAGTTCCCTCTGTTGCTAATAATTCCTATATGGTCACCTCTCTTAACGTATCCCTAACAAGACCCAAATATTCAAAGGAGGCAAAATGTTCCAGGAATTAACATTAGCATCTCTCATTCTATTTCCATCCATCACTCAACCTCAGATATTTCTATTTTCATTTCTGTCTGTGCTGAAGCCATCTGGACAGCTTACCTAGCTAGAAATAGGAAATGGATTCTTCCCTACATCCTCTGAGTCTAGGAGGAATGCAGCGCTACCAACCCATTTCAGATATCTAACTTGCAGAACTTGATAATAGTAAATTCTTTTGCTTTAATCCATGAGTAGTGGTAATTAGTTATAGCATCAATAGGAAATAAATTTGTCTTATATTGATATGATTTCACTTTTCCCCTCTACTCAGGAAATTCCAAGAGACCTGGAAGCAAAACATTTTTGTCTCCACTTCCATAGGACATTTACCCTTTAAGTCAGTTAGCCTAGAGGAACACTATTCCTGCTCTTACACGATCCTAGACATAGCCTTTTGCACCATCCTGAACAGTGTCATATATTTTTTGTTAGACTGAGATGATAACTGCCAGTTCATCCCCATACTAGGTAATGTGTGGATTTATTTATGGTACGTAGTGTTTAGATACCAACTGGAAAAACAAAACTCCACATGCCTCTCTTTTTGTAGAAAACAAAATTGAGACATATTTCCACAGTAAATCTGAAATTTTTCTCTATTACCAGGTTTTAAAAGGTTATGTACATTAGATATTACATCATTGTTTGAAGTATATTAGTGCTTTTGAAAACAGCTGCTTTCAATCTCCATTCTCATAAAAAGAGCAACCACACAGTCTGTGCTTTTTCTAATGGCTTTAAAACGTATATTAACTTAGACATTCTGATCCACACTGATGTTCGTGCACCATAATATAGAATATTAATGGAAAACATAAAGGAGGAAAATTCTTTACAAAATAGGACAGAAGGATAAACTTACGTTTCTCAGAGAGTTTGTGGTCTCTAAATACTTTCCCTTTGGCAACAGATATGTTTTTGTAAAAGCTTTATGAGCCAAAATTACTAATAAATGTGTGCAGTTGGTGTATGATAGGAGAACATAATACAGCCACTGATTTTGAGGAACTCTTCTAGATAAGAAAGATTATGACCTTCATTGGTACATAGAGCTGATCTACCATCTATGATTCTGTCTTAAAATCTATCCTAGAGGGTGGGAAAACCCGGTGTGCACAGGTATCAAGGACGAACTACACATTAGTACACTACCTGTGCCAACCAGAAGGATTCTTGAGCTTCAAAACAGCTTTACTTTAGGGAGAGTTTCCCAACATGGGTACATAGTTTTTGTTTTTTCTCTATGATATCTGTTGTCCTTATCTGAATTGAGAACACTATTCTGGCTTACCCACGGGGAAAATGGAAAATTCATTTCTCTTACAAAGTGCGTCTTTACTATCAATGAAGATGCAATAATGGAAATAATATTCAGAGTGACATTATTATTATTATTAATTATTCATCCTTTACTCACTCTGGCAGGGTAAATAGGCAGCAAAACCCCATTCTTTTAAATGAAGGACAAATTGCCCAGCAGTGAGAAAACTCTTCCCGTGTGATAACCAGAGAGAGAATTAACACAAATGTCACTATCACTGGGTGGTCTTCTGCCTACACTGAAAAGGTACATTTTTAAATGAAGTTCCTTAGCTGCCCCAGCAGGAAGAGGACTTCTCCATGCACCCTGGTTTACCTGCTAACTAGGAACTCGGCTGAGTTCTGCACTTGACTTTCTGAAGCCTGAAGACAACTTGAAGATTTTATTAAAGTAAGACGTGATATCTGGGAGATTCCTGATCTCTTGATCTTTTGCCCCACTGCCAAGCTGAACGCATAATCTCCGGATATGTATGAGCACAAAAAAGTGGTTCCGGCTCAGCCTCCTGGCAGCAAGGGATACAGACTCACGTGGTCCAAAACCAGGTGTCTCTGATAAGCTCATAATTTACTTTGGAAGGTAAAGTTAATGAACATTACATAAGGGCTTTGCATATAGGAAGGTTGCTGGAGGAAAATACTAGAAGGGAAATTTAAACCATAAAAACTGACTGTGGATTTGTGAAAATCTTTTACTTTACAGACCAGTGGGTGGGGAGAGACTGTGTATATATCCTGAAATGAGAAGCATTTGATCATATGGAGGAAGGATATTTAACTGCAAAAGCGGAGAGTCATCTTTTCATTTACTAATAATTTCTTTTTTTTAATGATCTGCGTGAGTATTTCATTAGTAATTTTATACCAAGGTCCAATCATATCAAGGACAATGACCTTTTAAAGGCTCAAAATTTAAAGAGACACATAAATACATCCCCCGGAATGACATTGCAAAGGTATATTTTAACAGGGCTTAAGAATCATGCTTGTTCCAGTTGTTGGCAGCTATAGCTTATGAAGCTATTACATGAAGGAGTAAATATACAGTGAGCATCTAATATATCTAAGTCTTAGTGCTAGTTTCTAAATTGTACAGAACAACTGCCAGCCTTAAGTAACTTGAAAAATAGCTGGAGTGATAAGGCAAGGTTCCACAGAAGTTCTATTCAAACTAAAATAACTGCTATTTCAAAAAAGGTAGCTCAAAAGACATTAAGTGGGATTCTTACTGTTCTAAATGAATGTTGCTCTGACTTACCTCACCACTGTGGCATCATCTGGAATTTTTCATTAGAAAAATAGGTTTTAGGTCCCTCTGCCTGTGTGTCTCAAAGAGAAGGGGCTCCTCTGACATGCAGGGAGCACAAGGGGCATCTGAAGTGTGATCAGTTCTCCTGGGAATCTGTGCTGTCAAAGAAGAGATCTCGGTGGCAGGGGTGCGGGAGGACTACTAGGTTTTAGTTTAAGGCTACTCTCTTAAAAGATCTTGGGCAAGATTTAATTTAGATTTTTAGATCAGTATGAACATTGAAGGATTCTTGTCCATCCCTCCAATCAGTGAAAATTACAGGCTCCCTCCATCTGGCCAAGGCCACAGGGGATGCAGGGTAAAGTGACATGGACCCTTTCAAGGACCACAAGGAACTGAGACTGTCTATGAGGAGACGGGTGTTGACTGCACCACCACACTTGGACACTAGGAATCACCAGGTGCATTCAACTCCATGGCAAGCTGGCCTCCACCTGTTCAAAGAGGCATCAGTGATAAAAAGGATGAATGTGATATTAGCTTCACCAAACATGGGGAAAAATATTTTAGACAGGAGCAGTACTTCTGATGGCTAAACAGGTGGTGTCCTGTAACTCTGTAAAAGAGTATCTCAACATGCAAATATAAAAGCTGGAAGCTTTGGTGTCCTGATTTTCAGTGTTATTCATGTGTATTGGACAAGTCTAAAACATTAGTAGCCTGGCCCTCTATGAGACCAACTAGAGCCAGAATCTGTGGTCACTGGGTGAGGCAATACCGATATCAAATGCTTCTTTTTTTATTGGTACATGTTTGCCACACATAATGATCACATTCGTCACAGTGAACTTATACCTGTGCAAAATATATCTTAATTCTTCTTTTTTCCCCATTCCCCCCCCTTCAACCTTTCCCTTCCTCATCTACAAAACCTTTGTTTTCACTTTTCCCTCCCACTTTGGGTCAAACGGAACCTCTAGTTTTAGTTTTACAAGGGATCGTCATATGCATTTCCATAGTGGTTTCACTAATTTAAACCCCCACCAACAGTAAATGCTTCTTTTTAAGAGTAATTTCAAGCAAACTTATATGATGGCATAATTAATTATTGATTTTAAAAATTACATTTTGTTTTAAAGTCTCAATGTGCAGACCTGTTGATGAAAGAGGAAGATAACTCTATTTCTAAATTTTATTTCGTTGTAAACTCAATTTGAAATGAAGGCTTACTACCCACTAAATCTACTGAATGTATCACTAGTGACATCTGTTTCAGCCCTGGGGAGTCTAGCTGGCCACACAAACCTGTCTGCCTGCACTCTTCAAGATAGGATGGTTTAGACCCCTTCTTCAGGAGTTTGGGCAGTAACTACAGAGTTGTTTGGGTTGATATGATGGACCTCAGTGTTATATTTGCTCTATTGCTGTTTGCTGGATCCATAGAGGCTCAGTGAGGCTGTTTCTTTGTGTTTTTTCTCCAAAAAAATATTTTGGCCATAAGGAACATATGGTAATCTTTAAGAATATTAAAAATTGGGATTTGAAAGGATGTGAAGTGCGCTAAAAATGGAAAGGGACTGAAACTGAACTTTGTAAAAGCTGGTATAATCTAATTATACTCTTTCTTGTCTTAGAGTTGTAAAGGAATAACATTTCCACTACTATTGCAAGAACAGTGCTCACAAATTAGTCACATCCTAAAGAAGTTTTTGAGATACAATTTCCCATCATCATTCTCCATGGTAGAAAACCACACAGAAGCCTTTACTGTGTCTAAGGTAGATTATCCACTAATTACTGCACACAGCTGGAGAAGAGACAGGGTCACCAATATTTACACAAACTGTTAATATTGCCAATGTCCTAAGGGCTACACTCCTCTTTAGCTTTTAGTAGCTAATATTAATTTTGAAAGATCTAGGAATAAGCTGCTAGCCCTGGGCTAGGTTATCCCATAAACCTCTCTGAGCCAGTGACCTTCACAGTTGAAGAAATTAATTGCTACCGTAGTGATAGTGGTCAGAGGAAGATGGTTGATGAACTATTAAAACAGCCTTTCAGTGACTAGGATATTTTAAAGCACCGTGTCTTTTTCCAGCGCTACAGAGTAAAAGTCACATTGCAATATCTTCAAGTTCTAGAAATGCTGAATCCTTAAAACCTGAGGACCCTGTAGAATAGTATGCTAGGTAAAGTTTAGGAATAAACACATAAATAATGAAGCACTTAGAAGCCTAATCAATCATTGCACATATAAAGGATAAGCAGAAATGGTGACCAGAATGTCCTGCTGTGAGGTCTCTAACATGCCTAGTGAAAAATTTAAAGATTAAATGGCTAATGAATCCTAAGAATTAATACTCATTCTCTAAGAATATATTTCAAAGAAGCCTAATTTGTACAGCATATGCTTTTGCTGTAAGCTCATGCAACTAGGTTGTGAATAAGCACCAACAAATTACTCCCAGACCCGCTCAATCATTAATTTTCCTATAGAGCTACGACATCATACAGAAAGAAATCTCTTTGAAGCTAAAAAACATGCATGTCATGCACACAAAACTGAAACAACTAAAAATGACTTTGTACAATTCTAACTTGGGGGTACCTGGCCTGTGTTCTGAGGAGCATCCACTGGCCACTGTAAAGAACATTTCTATTGACGCATGGTAATGAGACCTGCAGAAACTTATCTGAGGACTCAGCGGGAAAGGCTCTGGCAGAAAACTAGACGTTAAGTAGAATTTCCTTTCATTTTAATTGATGATGTATAGTCACATTAAAACTACTTCTACAAATAAAATCTGAAAATGTTTGATAAACTGAAAATTACAGCCTCTATTTCTTTTATGACCATATTTTAAAAATAAATGACTAGCTATTACATATAAAATGGTACCAAATATGATTATCATGCCATACAGATAAAATTAGCTATATACTATCAAACTTTCTGGAACAATGGGGAAATAAAGCCATCAACTACACTTTTTGGTAACGTGATGCCTCCTGAGGAGCTGTGGGCATTCCTGCAGATTGATGGGGACAGCCAAGCACCCCTAAGATGCCACGGATTAAGTGGATTCATAAAACCAACCAGAACCTGAAGGTATCTGCTTTCTGTAAACTGTATGAGTTTTTGTTTTTAAATTTGTGACATCACTGAAAAACACCTCAAAATGTTTTACTTTTAAATAAAATTCAGAATTTCAGAAATTTGAAAATGTTTGAATAGAAGTTAAGGAAAAAAGAAATAAAGAAAAAAGGCAAAAACCAGGTGGGAAACATCAAAATGCAATCTGTGAGCCTGACTTAACATAGCTGGGCTTTTGTTAGCATAGCACGCTTGCAAATGAAGCTGTCCTTAGGCTCGCTAGTGGGTAACCGTGCTGTCTCAGTGCCCCTGCCCGAGTAATGAATAAATCAAGTCTGACGCAACATGTAAAAACCATGTACCAAACTGATGGATACATGCAAGCTCAATGTGTTTTTAAGTGGATGAATGGATGGATGGATGGGTGGGTGGATGGGCGGATGGATGGATGGATAGATTGATATGGGATTTACATTTCAAGTCTTTTGGAAAGCTTTTTATGTTACTTGCAAACATTAGTTCTAGTTTCTACAACTTACGAATTTTTAAGATTGTTTGATGTTTTATAGGAAGAGTAGTACTGTTCTGGTCTTCCTGTAAAAACGGTACCATTCCCGATGAGCCTGCCCTCTTCCTTAGAATTATTTTACAATAGATTGCCATCAAACATTGGATCGTAAGTAATTTGATATGTGAGTGCGCAGCAAGACGGGTAAATATTTCTAAGATATTTTAACTTGATAATCGAGTTATGTCTTACAATATGAGTGGTACATCACACCAAATATCACCTAAACTCAACTGGTACTGGCTCTCTCTCTCTCTCTCTCTGTTCTGGATCACAAGCAGGACGAACTGTTCTTACCAACTGAAGTTTTACTGTATATTTTTGTGTTTACCTATTCTTTTAGCAGAAATAAAATTAACAGAAACTTCGTTAGCTGTACTTAAGATTTTAAATTTTCAAGTATTCAGACTGATAACATAGAGCTAAAATGGGCCTTACTTTGTTTTTAGCCATATTTCAGCAGTGTCTAATTTCAAGATTCTTTAATTAAGAAACATTATAAAAGTCAAAGGTATGCATCCATGTTAATTTTCTACTGTGTGGTAAAAAATAGCATCTGAATATACACACACATCTCCACATCCATGTATTTTCCGATAATTTCTATGGGTCAGTACAGCTAAGGGCTCTACCAGGCTAAAATCAAGGTACACGCTGTGTTACATTCTCATCTGAAAACTAGAATGGGAAAGAATCAACTTTACTCTCAGTCAGATTGTAGTCAGAACTAATAACCCTGTAGGTACTGCAGAACAAACCAAAGACCAGAGTTTCTTGCTGATTGTCAGTAGGAGCCTACCTTCATCTTCCAGAAGCTGTCCCCAGTTCTTGGAGGCCACCCCAAGTTCCTAGAATGCCAGAAGTCAGTCCTTTGCCAGCAATATTGGTGGCTGACTTCATCAAGCCAACAAAAAGTGTCATTAGACCAAGTACGCCCACAAGACTAAAATTTATGTGGTGTCAGGTAGACACAGGAATAGCATTCCCTGTCTGTTACCACACCCATCACCTTGGCCATGTTCTACTGTTCACAACCAAGTCACAGATCCTGCTGACACTCAGCAAGAGGGGCTTACGCTCAGGGGGGGCTCCCTCTCAGGGGGAGGGGATCACACAGTGTTGAATGATAAAAGAAGGAGTTACAGAAAGTCATCTTAGAGTCTGTCTGCCAGACAATCTTTCTTAAAAATAGTTTTCTTTTTAATAGACTTTGCTTTTGCTCAGCCGAGCATCAGTTTGATGCCTAATTTTGAACTTGAGGTACACTGTATTTTACAGGTAAATCATATATATCCATTTAAGCCTTTGAAGATATCAGGAAAGGAAGTTACTACATTACCTTATGGGAGAGAGAATGTATAAATAGGAAGGTAGAGAAACACAGAAAAGATATTGAAAAACTGTGTATTTGCTTACAAATTTGTATAGAGCTTGTGATATATAGAAATATTTAAATAAAAATGCAAAGATAAGTAAAAACATTTAATATAGAGGTTTAAAATGTATTGTTTGTCTCATTTGCTAATATTTCATATTTACAAAGGCAAAGCCACCATCCAAATTAATGACAGTAATTAGCAGATTGGGTTTCTCACCACAGGCAAATGTCTGTCTTTTAGTGTTATAAATGAGCATTTTAGGGTGGAAGCAGCAGGTGGTATATTCTCTAAGAACAAAATGATTGTTTAACATAATTTTATAAAGAATGAGGATAGCCATATTAATTCCCATTTAAATATACATTATGTAAATAAATTCTTATTATTCCATTTTATTTAAATTTTATTTAGTATTAATTTAACTAGCCTTGAGGAGCACTTGGAAAGATTTTTGTTTAGTAATTTTTCTTGGTTTCTATTCTGTTGAGAGTTACAAATCTTTTGCAGTGAATTGGGGTGGAAGAGGCTCTTCACTACTTACTATGGTTAAGATGTGGTTTGCATCCCAACATTTACATGTTGAGGTGTGGTGCTCAGTTTGGCCATGTAGAGGTAGTGTGAACCTTTAAGAGATGGGAGTCAGTGGGGGATCCTTAAGGCAACTGGGGTATCTCCCGAGAAGGGACTGAGGGCCGCAGCCTCTCTGGCTTTTGGGCCCATTACATGACCACTTCGTCTCACACGCCCACTCCCACATGATGTGATGCAACCCAGACCCCAGCCAATGTTAGTACCATGCCTTTGAAAGTCCAAAAGTGTCAGTTAAATAAACCTAGTTCACCTTTTTAATTAAAATAAGGGCATCTTTGAATTAAAATTTGCACACTGTACAATTTACAAACTGAAGTGAATGATTCAGTAGGAATTCACATATTGACAAACTTGTACAACCACAACCACAATCAAATTTAGATCACTTTGGTACCCTACAGCAAAATACTCTACCCACTAGCTATCCTCTCCAACCTACACACACACACACACACACACACACAAATCCAGGCAACCACTGAGCTACTCTTTATTGTCATAGATTTTTCCCATTCTGGAATTTGTTTTCATTGAAAGCAGACCATGTTCATAGCAACAATAACAACCTTAACATATCCAAAGAACTGGAAATCCTGCAAAGTGAGTGCTCACACCGTATTGGAGTAAAACCAGAAAATGACAGCAGAAACATACTTAGAATACAATAACGGGGCTGCAATATAGCTCAGTGGCACAGTGCCTGCCCGGGTCCTGAGTTTGATTCCCAGTACCAAAGAAAAAAAAATACAGTAACTTTTTCCTCTCTCTTTTTTCCTATTATCTTTTACTTCATATTTTATTTATATATTATTTTTCTCATGTAAGGGAAATCATGTGATTTTCAAACTTACATGTCTGATTTATTTCACTTACTACAAATGCCTCAAGTCACTCTTTATGACAGAGTAGTACTCCGCTGTGTATAAATACCACATTTTCTTTTATCTTTTCATCTTTTGATGAGCATATAGGCTGTTTCCAAGATTTAGCTATTATGAATTGTGCTGCTACACATGAGTATGCCATGCATCACTGTGGTATGATGTTTTTAACTTTTGGGGGAAGATACCTAAAAGAGGAACAGCTAAGTCAAAACCTCTTTTCTTTATGAAGTTAGCTTGCTTCAGGTTTGGTTTGCAAAATTGACTAAGTCATTACTATAGCCACATATTCTGAAACTCATTGCTTACCTGAAACCTAGCTTTCTTGTTTAATTTCTTAACTGACACAACTCATAATCAGATTTTAATACTTATCTATGGATTACATTGACAAGTGAAAGAGTGAAAAAAATCAACCTATGGAAGATCTTTGATATTTGATTTATGAAATTGATAAAACGTCTTCGACAAAAACTATATGTGTCTTGTTAAACTACAAACTTTAAACAAATTAATTGCCTTGCTCACCTCAGTAACAATTTCCAAATCTTGCTATTATATTTTTAAAGAAATACATAAATATACCTTACTCCGGGGATCCTAAAATATTTTTGCTTCCCTTATGCCTGCCCATCCCCCAGTTTAACACATATGTACTCACTGAGATCTGGGTGATATCTTACTATCAACTTTTTGCATAAAAAAATACCAAGAACAAAAAAAATCCAGATATTGACTCCACTTTCTAGTTTACTTAATTAGTAAACATTTAAAATCAATTGCAACAGAAACTTCAGCAACTATCATGGAAATGCAAATCAAAACCACAAGGAGAGACCACTTCATTCAGATTAGTTTTCTTCTGCTCCATGACTAGCCTTTCAGGGCAGATTTTCCTCCGTGGCTACATGTTGACTTAATATTTTTCCTGCTCATTTGTGCTGTACCCCAGTGCTTTTTTGCAAACTTCTAGTTTAATAGTTCTACTCTCTGTCAATGATGCTAAATTCAGTTACTTAGTGGATATTTGGGGTTGTTTTGGTCATGTTTGTGAAAACAAAGCTAAAATCGTATATGAAAGTTGCAAAATGTCCTTCTGAGGGCAGGCTAACAGGATTTCTTTAGGATAATGCCAAGTTTCTATGACACAAATTTAAAATGAACAATATTTCCCTTTTTAGCTTCAGAGAGTCTAACAAGAAACTAGTGCCAGACTCACTAGGGACCCTGGGCATTCAGTACGAGGACGGGGGTAAGCATTAAGCACGGGCCCCGGGATATAGTGCAGTGCTGCGGAGCCAGCACCCTTTTCTATAGGGGGAGAGAACCAAGTGGTTGTCTGAAACCTGACGAAGCTACTAAACAGAGTGACAGCTGGCAGGAAGTTTGGCACCAACAGAAGGAGTGACAAGTACGAAAGGAGAGGAATAAGAACACCACTCTTTGCTTCCTGTTGTAGTCACTCGCCAAAAGTAATTAAGTGCTTATAATCACCGAGTCCACTGATTTTAATTTTCAGTGACTTTATCTATTTCTAAGTTTAATAACTGTCAGTATTTCATTTTCCCTTAAGGACGCATCCACATTTCTATTTTGTTTTAATGTTCTTTCCCAAGATTTGTATGATAGATATAAATTTTAAATATCAGCTATTATTGTTATAAATATAAATATTTTTCTTGGATTGTCACTTGACCTGTACTTTTTCACAGTGCCTTTAATGTACAGAATATATATTGTGTGTAGCTAACTATATTAGAGTTTATTGAATTATTTCTCCTGGAAATTGTTTTAAAATTCAGAAATTCATTATCTATTCAATAGCCTAACATATTTGTAAAATTTTTTGTGATGGCCTTGATTTAAGTATAAATTTTTAAAGCAGTTCTGAGCTTTTTTTTCATGTATGTCTGGGCAGGCTTTTTTATTTTAAAAATAAAGGAAGAAAACATTAACAGACATCTATTTTCAAAATAGCAAAAGAGAAAAAAAAAATAGCATAAGAATATAAACCATACAGAGTTGCAGACAAAGTGAGAGGAAATTATCCGTGGTTGTTGTATTACTATTGATACCTTCAAAGTGATTTCTCAGGAAAACAAATAGAGACATGCAATAATGATCAAACGTGTAATCATTAACTGTTCTTTTCAGTAACACAGCAGAAGACAGGAGCGTGACTGTTAGCTCTCCTGTATATACACACATACATGCTTTCCCCGTCTTGCCTTTCTCCTTTCCCACTGTCTGGATAGATTTTAAGGGGTGTAGGTGTACTATAGTGAAAAGGGAAACTGAGGCACAATAAAACTCTAAAGAGTTTATGTGAGCCAACATTGATTCTTGAGTCAGGCAGCTGTAACTCAGAAGTGGCTCAGAATGTCCAGCATGGGAACACTGGCGGATGGGATTTTTTATAGGACCAACATGTCAAAAAAGCAAGGAAAGTATGTATTTGACTACAATTCTACAGTTGCCTTATTTAGTCCGCTGGAAAGTCCTTAGTTACTGAAATTTGTTTATTGGTTCTGATGGGTTGCATTTAACCTCTTTTTCCCCTTAATGTCGGTGCAATGGTCTGAATGTGTCCTTGAAAAATTTATGTGTTAAAAAACTTAATTCCCAAAGCAGCAGCAGTACTAAGAGCTGAGGCCTGATGGGAAGTGGTTATAAAAAGGGCTTGCAGGACTGGCTTTGCCAGGTGAGCACCCTGCTCTGTCCCCTTTTTCCGCCTTCTGCTATTTAGGGGGCGGCAAGCAGCCCCCATCATTCTTCAGAGCCTGATGCCTCAATCTTGAACATTCCAGCTTCAGAACAGTGAGAAGAAGAAGGGAAAAACTCTGTTCTTTATAAATTACCCAATCTTGGAGATTCTGTTACAGCAGCACAAACAGCTAAGGCAATAGACATTTACAAGAAATAGCACAAGTTCAATTGTGCTTATGTTTATGAATCAAGCAAAGTTAAGGTCAGTTAGAAAACCGAACAGATTTTGTCTGCACAAAAATTCTTCAGACCTGGTCTCCATTTTAATATACGTGAACAGTGTAGATTGTTGATTATCTCATAATTTGTGAGGAATCTATTTCTTTTCAATGTATGATATGCACCACATCAGAGTCTCTTTAAAGAATATGTAAATTGTTTCACGATCGATTTATACCAGCATCACACTATTTTAATTACTGTAGATTTATCATTTTCAGCTTCTGATAAGGGAAGACACTTGAAGCCTGCATCTGCTCACTGATGCTCCTGATTTATACCAAATCCTTCATTTAGATCCTTTAATCAGTTTCCCACCCAGAGAAAATAAATCCAGAATATATCCTAGGTTGAGAAATCTGGGATATAGTGTAAGGAGACAGAACAGTTTGCAGAACATTACATAAAATTTTTACCCTTTCTAATTTGGCAAAATAAATCTCTCCTTGTGTCGCATTTATGTAAATTGACTATGGTGATCAAATTAAGGTGATCGATTGTTATTCATAAAGGTGAAGTATAAAGTGGCTTCATTTCTGTTGGAAAATATATATAAATAACTGATTTGACAAAGTCTGTATGCTTTAGTCTCTGTAATACAGTTTTGAACTGGAAACAAAAGGCAACCCAAATCAAGGAGAGAAGTTATTACCCAGCATCAGCTCTGATTCAGATTTAAGTAAGAGTTGTTCCCACACTTTGAAAAATAAGTACCAACATATCCAGGAGCTATGCCTGCTCTTGGTGATGAACGTGTTTTCTTGCTGCACCTTGGGGAACTGGGCTCATCAATTCTCAGTGTTCACCACTGCTTTCATCGTCGGGGACACCTGCTAATTTGCTAGAAGCAACAGAAATGATATTAATAATATTTTTGTTTCTTCACCCACTAAATTACCTTCATGCCCCAAATGGCCTAGTTAGCATTCTGCTCCTCAAAGTGTCACTAGCTGATTTTCACAAGGAAATGAAAATGACAGCAGGAGTTCTTGGCTTGAGCTCCTTTTAAGTAGATCGGTCTTAGGACACGCTTGCTGCCACAACTCCTACTGGGAAGCGACGCCTAGCTCAGCATTACCTGGTGGGGCCCTACATTGTCTTAATTTTATTATTGTTCTAGCAAGTCATTAGCTATCACCTCCCTCCTCCCTGGACTTCAGAGACCTTTTACAAAGTCTGTTGTGAATAAATAAATTTGACAAACTACAGGGTAGAATTTGTTGTTCATAGAAAAGCAACAAAACTAATTCAGAGGGGAAGGTGCTTAGTATAAAGGTGTGGGGAACAGCAGGAATGAAACCCAATGTTTAAGGATGCAAAGATCCAGGCACAGTCAGGCAACACAGCTCCAGCTTGGCAGTGGCCCTGCGGGGGCACTGGTTTGCATGCTGATTGAGTGAGCAAGGAAAATCTCATTTAAACGAAGTGGGAAATTATACTTACCAAATTGGCAATTACTTCATTCTCATATATATCTTTCATTGCTAAGTTTCCATCACTGCGTAGGTCACTTCTGACCTTAGGGCTCTATACAATTCTTGATTTCATTAATGTAGAAAAGTACTTTCTGCACACCAGCATGACCTCCATGCAGAAAGCTGTGGGAGCCAAGCTGAGTATCTTCAGCAGCCCCTGAGTGACTGGGCTGTGAACTGGGTGTACAGGCCAATAATGCTTTGCAGGAAGTTCTTTCAACATGAAAAGCACTGGATGCATCTCCTTCGAAGTGAGTCAGCATATGCATGACCTGAAAAGCAAAATGCCGAGATCCTTCTCTCTGAGGAGGCCCAAGGCCGCACCAATCTCATGTTACCTAAGAACACAGCTGCTTCACAACCTCTGACAGCCTCCGCCATGAGCCAGTCCTCCTGGCATGCGAGGGTTATTTGTAACAAGCTGCAGGCTCTGTCACACTCACGTTCCTTGCCTGTGCTATATGACTCATTAAAATATTTTGTCATCCATGATGAGTCTGATTTGTTAAATGATTCATTTACTCAAACATTTATGAGCATCTATTACAGGGAACACTTGGTGACAAGTGGCAGAATTTAAAGGAGAAACAGGACAGTCGTTAGCTCACCTTCTCTTAGCTACGCATTCTGCAAGGGACACAGGGGCATTAAATAAGGAACAGGGGTCACAGTTGACGAGTACTATGCTAGAATTTGAGGGGGCAACAGGAACACATAGGAAGCAAGACCACCTAACTTAAGCGAGGGGGACCGAAAGCATGTTTAATAAATACTTCTTGGGCATCATTAAATGCATCAGGTGACCATCAGACTGATGCCTGAAAATGATTTGGAAAGATAACAGTGTAGGGCAGGAATAGAGTTCAAGATAGGCAAAAAACTATCTTAGGATATGACCAGAAGCCAGGGAGGGCACAGCATTTTGAGGAACTGAAATAAGGTCAGGACAGCTGTCACAGGAATGTGTTCAAGGGAGTGATCAGAGTGGGGGGTTAGGGTGGAGGCCAGGAGAGGTCTTCTAAGCCAAGTTAAAGGATCTGAAGTGCGTCATTATGTAGTCTGATTGTCATAGCGCTCATCGAGGTGCCTACGAAATAAAAGAAGACTTTCTTGCATATTAACACCATTAATTTGTACCTTTCTGAGCAGTAATTGAAGATGTCATGTGGGAAAGTGTGGTACACAGATGGTACTCAATAAATGTTTGATGATTCTGAAGCTGAATGATTTTGTCAAAGAAAAATTATAACTTCATCCATTTGTAATGATTTTGTAATATTCATGTGCAAATTTCCTTATTGATCGTCTTAGCAAATAGTATTTTACCTTTAAAAGCAGTTCTTTAACCTTTAGCAAAAGCATAATTTCAAAATAACTTAAAGGCACTGAAATAGATGATTGCAAATTTCCCAATCCGCTGAAATATAATTATAAGCTCAATGAATGGAAGCCCTATAAATAAAAATAACTCATCAGGTTGCTTTTATAACCTAAGCAATGCAGAGTAATTAAACCAAGAAATTAAATTCTGTAAAATTTAAAAATGCAATTCTATATATCAGATTTAGCAGTGGTGTTAAGGAAGTAATGAGTCTCATGGCTTTGAAACAGTCTGGTTTGTCAAACTGTAGCCAAAGCTCTATGTGCTGCCTTACCTCAAGGATGATCTCCCATAAACAAACTCACAATGTAAATTGTCATGTCAGTTTGAATAACGTTTTTTTAAAGCATCTGTGTGTTTTGGGGAAAGAGCATCACAGGACTGATTCTCACTACAAAACATCTGATAGTGTGATTTCTTCATAGTTACAAAAGATACAGCCTAATGCCAGTGACAAATTACTCATTCTATTCTACTTAACAGTATTTTGGTTGAGAAATTATAAACTGTTGCAATAAACTTTGAGTATTTTTTCTATTGTGTGAACATAGAACATAATCCAGAGACAGGAATACAAAAATAATGTGAGATTTTAGCTGTTTATAATTATCATGAGAAAAAAATAAAATAAAATAAAATAAAATAAAATTATCATGAGAAAATCATAAATTTTTTTGCAGTATGGCAAGTATTCTGGCCTATATTTTCTTACTGACCTCTTAGCACGTACCAGTTGCTAACTCAGATTATTTGCTGTATGTGAATGATAATTTCATCCATTTCAGCCTCTTCTTGATGTCTCAACATTTCTTGAATAATGCATGTTTTTGTTTTTGTTTCAGTATTTATAGGGAGAGCTTAAAAACTGCTGGGAATGTTAATGTTTGAAAATACATGCACATGCATAGGCACTCACACATGAACATCAGTTTATTTCTATCCATGAGAAAAAAGCTAGTTCATCCTCCATTCTTAGCTTACTTCAGGTTCAAAAAGACGGACCTCTGCCCCAAGGAAGGCTGGGAACAAAGAAAGGAAGCAGCTCTTTTTCTGTTCCGCCCTCCCGGAAGTTATTCCCTCCCCTGGCTCGTGCAAAAACAGTGCTATCTAGTCTTCCTGTTATTGTTTGCCCTCATACCATATGTTCTCACTTCCTGGTGTCACTAAATCTTACCCACGCTTCTGTAAAACAGTCATTTTATCAAATTCTCAACAACTGCCCCCAGTTGTATGCTCTCTGTTGTTTTCAAGAACTGTATAAGGGCCAGGGATATAGCTCATTGGCACAAATATCCTCCTGGCAAGTACAAAGCCCTGAGTTCAATTCCCAGTACAAAAAAAGAAAAAAAAAACCCATATAAAATATAGAATGGACTATATTCAGCCATCCTATACATAAATTCAGTAAGTGACACTCTGAGGTAGCATTATGATTTTTCAAATTTTCTCTGGTTATACCTTATAGGATAAGGTATAATTGAATTTAAGATGCAAGAGACCATATAGCCATGGCACTTAGCTGCTATGGTAGAATTCAAAGTTGTGATGACATGAGGTCAGCTAGCTCCTTCTGAGAATCCTAGAGGGTGTGTGCAGATAGAAAGAGAAACTGAAAACCAATACTGTGCAACATACAAAGCAAGTGGAATATCAAAATGTCTTGACAGCAGTTTTGAAGAGCAGCTCATCTGGAGTCTCAGATTGAATATGGCCAGATATGGAGCTAAGCTCGGGATCTGGTTGCGGGGGCTGAAGAGTTGTAGCCACCTGTCACCATCCCTGGACTTAACAGAATGTTTTATCCAGTACCATTTCATCCTGTATAGCTTTGCCTCCGACCAGGGGGACTCTTATTTTACAGCAAAGAAGCTCAATAATAGGCTTGCTCCCACATAGATCACTGAATGGCATGTTTCCATCTCAGAAGCCAGTCAGAATACAATAGTGTGCAAGGTCAGATGTGACCTAATAGAATACAGTACGTGCCTTAAGCCACAAATCTCTATACTGCACAGCAAACTAAGACCAATGGGTGTAGGTAAAATTGTCCTGCTTATTATTTTGCTAAGGTGTATAGTTGGTGAATTTTAACTTCCGAAACAAAAAAAGGTTTTCAGGTTGTTTAGATTATGTTTACTATTTTTTTTGTTTTCCATTATCTTTCTTGCATATGCTTTACTCAAAATGCATTGTTTGTTTCTGACCTCAGGTTTTCAAACCAGAATGACAACATAAAGAACATGTGAAAAATATCTAGGTTCAGAAGTCCACACTTTTATCATTTCTTGTTCCTTTGTACCTTTAACTCAGCAGAAAGATTATTTTCAGTAACTTCCTATTAAGGCTTTTTAATGTATTCAATTTGTTTTTGATACAAATAGTTTTATTTTTCATGAGTCTATTTTCAATTGCCACAATATATAAGTAAATACACAAAGTAATGACATATCCAACTGGCCCATCTAGGTCTGGGGAATAAAATGCAGAAGGAGGAAAAATAGAAAATGCAGCAAGCAGACACAAGGTTTCAACATATGTGGGAGCCAGCGGACCCCTTCTACTGAGGGACTGTAAGCATCTGAGAGGCCAACACACTGCTTAGGCCGAGTTTGGTTCAGAGAAGCATGGCTGTGCACCCATGGAAGAGATAAGAGTGCCCGGGAAGAACTGTAGAATAAGATCTAAACTAGGGCCCAGGACAATTACAAGAAACAGGAAGGTCCAAAGTAAGTTACGAACTAGTAGGAGCTGCTAAGAAAGAGAACAAGAAAGACATGATCAGGAGTATGGGAGACTTTCCAGGAATTGCTTCATTTCCCAAGGCAGTTAAATTCACAAATTGTTTCTCAGTTATATCTTATCTTGGCTGCTTCCTACTGACACATAGGGGAGTGTTTGCTTCTCAGGGAGCATGAGGAGATGAGCACAGGGTCATAAATTAAAGAACCCTGGTTATGAATTCTGCCTCTGATGCTGGTGTGTCACAGTTAATCAGTATCTCCAAACTTCGTGTACCTTAACTATAAGTATGAATAATTACAACTCAGAAAGTGGCTATGATGAGCATGAAAGGCATCCGGCATACAATGTTCTCTTCAAAACTGTTCAGTTCACATACATTTCCTTATCTCTTCTCCAATGTGTTGTCTCTAGGATATGTTGTAAAGAGGCTGCATACGGAGAAGGAATCCCCAGCCATACTTTCACAATGTGTGTGTGCACTGTTACCTCTTGTTCACTTTATTCTTAACCTGGCCCACTTACTGACAGTTTCTCTACAACTGATGGGAAATGTTCTGCTTCATAGTCCAGGATATATGCTTTGTGACCCTCTGATTGATGTTATTGATTTTATTTCACACTACTTTGGTCATATTTCTCAATTTAGGTGCTCTTCCATGCCATGTCATTTCAATAGTTTAGTTGAGCCCCTGGAATTGGGAAAGGTATCAGCCCTGGTGAGACTCAATTCTCTCCCATAGGACAGCTTCCTGGGGAGTCACACAGCTAACCTGGATGTTCATAAAAATAGCTGCCATGGAAACAGCATCCTCTTCAAACATGTGAGAGAAGGTCCACTATATCTAGGTAGCCTCCAGCCAGCGCTTCTCACAAGTAGGCTGATTAACAGGTTACGGAGAACACCTGGAAAGTTTAGGCCCATTAACCAATAGTCACACTGTATTTTACACATTCTTATCCTATTTTGTTTGTCAACGTTTTTAGTTTTTCACAAGATATTAGACATTAATTATCAGCAAGAAGTTTTCTATATTCTTTATCAGCAGTCAAATAGTGCATACTCTGAGAGTAGGTTAAAGTACGAGGTAATGTGTTAATAAATAAAGGCAATGCATGGAACTAGTATTGTTTCTGTACTATTGTAGAAAATTTAGGTACAAAACATACAAAAATTATGGAAGGAAGATATAACATAGCAATTTTATTTATCTTTTTATGTGTCATGAATCTAAGAGCTTATAACATTTCCAGTGGTCTAAAACCTAAATTTCTCAAAGATGAAACCCAGTATATTTCCAGAAATAGTTCCAGCTGCTCATGACCTGCCCTTCGTGGCCATTGATTCACCCAAGAGCTGATGAATAAGATTCCAGCTGCCACGCCAAATTCAGAGTCAGATGTTGTAGCAAAATGCAGCTGCCATCAGCATTGACTGTGAAGATTGTTCACATCAAAAATTAGTTACCAAAGTGTATTTATATACAGATTTCATACTCAATAATTATTGTCCTGAAAGAATGGTAGATAGTGCATAATGAGTATTGTCATGATAGATCCTGAGATTTTCCAGGCTTCAATCTGTTTGGAAACTTCTATTCATTAAAACACCACAATGGCAATTCAAAGTCAGAGGCTTACTTCTGAAGTAAGACACGGGACCAGGAAGCTCCAGGCTCCCTGCCTCCTACCTAAGAACGAGGAGAAAGAGAAGTAGTGGCAGCCATTATATACAGATGTATAGTGTTTCACATGCTGATGTTATTTTCCCTGATAGAAAATAACTTTTTCTATATAATACATTTCTCTTGTCATTAGTATCAGTTAAAATCTTGCACATGAGGATGGTCACACTGACACAAGAATGTATCCCAATGGCTATCATGACTCAGACAAGACCTGCTACAAGGAATGGTGACATGACATAAGGAAAACAATAATTCAGCATCCCACCACCCACTCCACACTTGCCCTGGGCCAAGGAAACACCTGATAAAGAAGAAACAATGATATCCTTAGAGTAAAAGACAAAAATGCAGAGCAATCACTGTGCGTATTCAGCTCTCAAATAGGACTGAAATTTACTGAGTTCCTATGACACAGATCTTATGCTAAGTTCTCTGTATAATTGCCTAATGACAATAAAGGCTAGCAGTGAATGTTAGGATCACATTCACTGGGGGAGAACACAGTGAGTGAGGTTTACCTGAGTCTCTAAGGTCACACACCTGGCTCATTAAATCCAAGTGGACTCGCTGCAGAATACTTGCATTCTCAGCTATTGAGAAGTGCAACTTGACTAAGGTTGATACAAAATGAGGAAAGGACTGTGCCAAATAGCATTTAAAATAAACGGTGTGGCAACAGCAGAATTGTCTGAAACAAAGATATGCGAAAACAGTTGGAAAATTCTTGCAAGTCACTAAGAGCAACCTAGTGGTACTGTCTCTCTTCCCTCCAGGACAAACGCTTGCACCGTAAAGTCTGGCCCTGTGTTTATTGTTAACCTGGCTGTACAAATCTATGAAGTGTATAGACATGTACCAATTTCTCTGTTTCAAAAATCCTAGAATAGATTTTTTTAAATGCTATCTAGATCTTTCACTTGTGAACTATGAAAAAAAATTCATTCACAATACTATAGAAAGAAGAATCATAGACAGCCATAATGCCTTTTATAGATAAAGTACTTTGGCAGTATATACCTGTCCCTGTTATTTAATGCAGCTGTATCTAGCATAAGCAAGTGCAACATTATTATAAGAAAAAATGGGCAATTAAACATTGCAAATAACTTCTGTGTTGTGCCTTAAAACAAATTAAGTATTTGTAATTTAATGTTACCAAAAAGTGTGGTACAATTTGAAACAAGTATTAAAATAAATCTTATAATACACTGATTTATTTGCTGATGTATATTGGCAAGTTAATTCATTTTATAGAAAATCTATAACATCTTAATAAAATGTAACTCTGAAAAATGAAGATTATTAGCTATAAAATGTCATTTTCAAGATATAATTACCTTAACATATTTTAGTAAGAGACTGCCTTCATTTCCTCTAAAGGACAAAGAGCTGTATGCCAGTAATGAAAGAAAATAGATCATGCCATTCAAAGAATGATACATTAAATAGCATTTGGGAAATATTTTCAAAATATTGATAATATTTTAAATGAATGAAATATTTTTTATCTTATGTTTTGGGTATTTATTTATGGAGGAAATTAAAATACCAGAAAAATATGTGTAAAAGAAAAATTCCAAATTTAAATTAAAATAATCTCCTGTATCTCACTAATGATTCCTTTTAAGAGTACAGATTACAAAGGCTTCATTACAATCCCCCCTAAGTGTAGGGTCGCAAAGATTCAGCTCTTGGTAATCATCTGGAGGTGGGCATCGGTTTGCAGAGCAGAATTACACATGAAGTTTTCCACCACTGAGGTATTTTTGCTTCCACGAAATAATTCAATAGAAAATTCAACCACAACTCTAAACAAAGATCATTTTAAAAAGGAATTAGTCAATGACTCTCAAGGTAAACTTCTAAGCAAATGCACTGAGCACTTGAAGGGGAAAGAGACAACAATTTACAGGTGTATGACACTGATGGAAATTTATTTTAGGAGCCAAAAGAAATGTTCACCTCAAATTAGTTGGATCAGCATCCTTAGAATGTGGCCGTTCCAGATGGTGCCGGCCGCCATTACACAATGGCGCCAGCTGCCACTGCTCTTGCGTAAGAGTAGAAATCTCTCTTGAGCTCTTCCTCTTTCTGCGCTGTCTTCTGTGGACTTTACCTCTCTTGCTACTGTGCCCCGCTCCCGAAATCCACATGGAATAATATATGCAGGGAACACCTCATGTACAGACACGTCCTCTCTGCTGAGCACTCTCCAACAACAAAATCACTCCTTATTTTCTGATTGGATCCAAACTGAGAGCATGGTCATTGGTACTTTGTCTCTGACAGCCTTTCTGCCCAGGGAAAAGAAACAATTTCCTGCAGTATATATGACAGTTTCCAGCAGCAAGTCATGACTAGGATCACCTCTCTTCTCCTACCCTTAAAGAAAAATAGTCACCTTTCTCCCCACACCCAAAAAGAAACCCTTATTTCTATGATGCATTCATATAACTTCTAAATATTCTGTCATGGCAAAAGCAGGATATCAGAAATTATGGTGGCCTTGCAAAAGTTCTGCCTTGGTCCCTTTAAAAGTTCACTTCTGAAAAATAGGAGTATTCAAATTTCACCAAGGCAGCTGACAAACTCATTTTGAACTGGCAGGACGGTGAAATGTGGACCTAATACTTTTTTAATGGTTTTGCATTAATTTATCCATCGTTCACCTGAGCTGCTGGACTCCTTTCCATCATGAGTGACATTTGCATGTTATAATAGGCCATTCTGTCCATCCCTGTTCTGTTCAGCATTTTTATTAATAATCTGAGTTAGGATTAAGACAGGATATTTATAATATTCAGGAAAATACATCCTAAGTTTGATTAAATCAAATTTCATGTTGATTTGAGCCTACTAAAACAAATTTATGAGATGAGTTTGTGTAAAATGTTACACCTAGTAATCAGCTGCTCTGCATTATGTTCATTCCCTAGTTTTTACATTATATTTGAAAGCCAATTCTTGGTAACAGTTCAGTAATACAATGTGTCATCCAAGGGCTATAGTTTGTGAATCAACTATAGCTCTGAGATCAGGCTGCCTAAGGATGGATTCTAGATCATTTTTACTAGCTGTGTGACTTTTCATTTATTACTTAACCTCTCTTTGTCTTTGTTGATAACAATAGTATTAATTTTATGATTCCTGGGAGAAATAAATAATATAATGAAGGAAATTATTTGAGTCTTTGCTGGCAGCCAATATGAACTAAGTCCTAGTGACTACTGTTACTTTTCTTATTACCTTTTTAAAATATCTGCATATATATTTTACTTTCTATTCAGGCTTCAATGTTATCTTCAATAAAACTGATGGGGAAAATCCTTTGCTAACGACAGCTCCTTTTTAAGTTTTATTTGAATGTAGAATTATGTATTCACATAGTACTAAAGCAGTGGGAAGTCTTCTTCATAAGACAGCCCACCCTTCAGCACTGTGCAAAAAAGTGAGTGATTCAAGGGAAAATTAGATTAAATCCTTAAATTAAATTCCATATTTAAAGAAAAAAATCTTAGTAGAAAATGTACCTGCATGGTTTTCTATTAAGATCTAATATTTTCCAAGTTGTGTAGTCTTAGAGGATGAAGGGTGTCCCTTAGGCATTCTCATGAGGAGATTTGGATAAACAGTTAAACAGACAGTGTGATTAAGGCCTCCTCAATAACATCAAAATCACCTCCAACCTAATTCTACTCACTCAAGGGAAGAAATTACTTCAATTCTAAGTTAATACAAGATTACTTTTTAATGTAATAATTGGCAGCCAATATTATTTCTCTTTGATATGCAATAACCCTAAATGTGGTTTGAGGATGATTAAATCGGTGGAAGCTTCAAGGCCAAGGAGAATAGGAAGATACAATCGCTCTGTTTTTCTCTTTCTTTCCTCTGTGACCCGAATGTTCACATCTTATTTACAAAGAGACTTTTGCATTGGACAGGTAATTTGAAAATCATGATTTTACCAGAAAGGAATGGGAATGAAAGTTACAGTAAAAGGGACAAAAATGAGCCAGCATTAAGACTTTTGATTTCCATTTCACCCACTTCTTACCCCTCATTCGAATGCAGGAAAATGGAATTTACACTGCATTTCAGAGAGTTGACATGTTCTTACTCAAGTACGTCTGCAGAGGAATACTGTCAAAATTCTTTTACAAACATCTCTCTATGTGCATTTTCCTAAGAACAGAAGAGGCCTGTTTTTAACTACATTTGTAACCTCTGATAGAGGCACATGTTTTGGAGAGAAGCATCTAAAGAAGCTGCACTCACCAGTCCTGAAATCTCTCCTCTTTAATACATGCGCTGTGCGCCTCAACAGACTTAGCAAAGGCATGTGAAGGACTAGAAATACCTGAAGAATAATGAACATGAACATGTTACATAACTACAAAATAATAACAACATTTTGGAAGTGAAACAGATCTTTGATTCTAAACAAAAGTCCTTTAAATTATACCCACATCACAACCCTTCCAGCTGTCAGTGTTTGAATCCACCATCAAATGCCTTAGATTTATACTCTACCTCCAACCGCAGCACCCCCACTCATTCCTCTGTGTACCTCCAGCCAAATTTCCTGTAGTGTACGATTGTATGATTCTCATAATTCTACTATGGTTGCTATTGAGCGGGGAAGTCCTTCAGTATCAATGACTATTCCCTCTTCTCCTTCCTCCTTCCGTGTCTGTCCAGCGGGAAAACACCACGGATAACTGCTCCTGCCCTGGACATCCCCTGCCTGCTGTTCTCCCGCTCTTCCCTTGCCCCATTTCCCAGAATCCTTTTCGAAGTTGCCCCTAGCAGCCGTCATTGCCTCAGGATGCTCCTTCTGCTTTCCCTCTCTTGCTTCTCCACGACTCTCCCTTTTTAACTTAGATCTTTTCAACAGTGACTCAGAACTTGGAGATGTGTATGGTGCATTCACCTCACGCCTCTTTTCTAAACTCTAAGCAAGAATTTTAAGACTATCTGTGGAGCTTCTTTCTTTGGTTAGGCTTGAGTCAGTTCAACTCGTTATCTAACCCTCTTTTCCCATCCCGTGTACATTTTTCTGTCTAGGTACCTCACGTAACCGCTGCGCACAGTGAGAAACTTACACTTCACTAATGATCAGTGTTCTGTCACCACTATGAAGTGTCTATAAATTCCTTAATCCCAGGGTCAAAAATATGTAATTCTAATGCATTCTTAATATCTCCACCAGTGCTCTGACTTGTTATCACTCGTTTGGTCTATCATAATGGATTAAGCTCTTGACCTCAATGATCTTGAAGACTGGCAGTCGACACTGCCTTTTCAGATGTGTCCTTCTTACCTCCCACTAATACCTCTTATGAAAGTTTATGCACAGTTTTTCATCGGTACTAAATAACATGCCATACCTTTAAATCCTCTTTTATACTGTATTACTAGAAAGGCCAACTCACTTTCAAGTTATTATTAACAGTATCCATAAATTTGTTGCTTTTGATAAGAATCTCCAATTTTACCCTTTTGGATATTCTGATATTCATTGATGATGCTTTGGTCCATACTTAATTTGGTGTCCAGGCAAACAGTTGATGAATTTTCATGCAGCATTTAGTTTTATATTTTTTTCAGTTTGAAAAAGCCACTTCCAAATCCCAGCCACACTTCTATAGGTTTAATGAGAAATAAAAGCCAAGACACTAGAAGTTGACCCATTCCAAACAAATGTGCTTGCACAAATTGCCCTCCTGGTACCATGGCCACCACCTTGCACAGCTGCCCCAAGGAAAAGGAGAGGAGCTGAGACAGGAATGTTTGAAAATAAGCTATTGAGAAAGAGGGTAAGAACCACATGGAGGGTTCCTCCTCACCCAAGAAAAGCCAAAGGACGCCTAAGGAAATTTCGCAGGGATGTGGGTGCCATTCTGGAAATAGGAGACTGGTGTTGCTGCTGCAGTGACTGTTGATTGGGCCTAGACGTAGTTAAGGAAGTGGACCCTGAAGTGGAGAGAGTGCAGAGAGGAGTGGGTCGATATACGCGGGATCTGTGTTAGATTAGTAGAGGGATGGGGAGCCTCTCTGATAGAATGACTGATAGTGACAAGTGCCAAAGGAAGATGAGAGTGTAAAGAACAAAGCTGAGGTGGAGGGTGGACCCTCTCTAAAATCAGGAGGCTCGGGGGCGGGGATGAGAGATCAACTGTGCAGCAAATGGAAAGCAGAAATCGTAGCACCGTGAAGAGCAGAAGCCAAATGACCCAGAGAGAGTATAGCAGAGCTGCACTGATAAAGGATGGGAAGTTCGGGTGGATCTAATGTTTATATCATGAACCAGTTGAGTTCTTTATTTTTCACGAGAAAGTAACTTCAATACTGGTGCCAAAAATACTGTGTTTTTTTTACCCAGGGGAATTATTCAGAATAATTATAACCCAAAAAGCCATTTTAAAATGGGCAGTGCATTCTACTGAAGAGTAAGTTCCTTTCTATAGACGATGATACACTAAGAATGACTTCACACCCGGGACCCCATGCTCCTCGTTCCTGCTGCTACCATCTCTCCTGCCTTCCAGCTCCTGTTACATAATTCTGAACTGGTGTCCAGCTCCCTTTCTGCTCATCCCTAATTCAAGCCTATCTTTTTGCTTTGGCTCCCTTGGCTAAGAAGTCTTTCTCTCCTTTCTGATGTCTGTCTGTCCTGGGTTCTTGTGGCCTCTTTCGCGAAGCTTTTCAGACCATCCCCCAACTGAGTCATGCTCCTTTCTGATTCTCCACTGATATTCTGTGTAAATTCTTATTATTATACTTGCCAAACTTTAAAGCTCACTGATTCCATGTTGGCTTTCCCCAGAGCTTTGGCCTGCTGAGCGCAGTCTCTGTCCACCAGACTAAGGATAATGCCTGATATAAAATAAGTATTGGGTTCAACAGATGGATAGGAGTAGTATCTATTATCAAAAGGCAAAAATGGTTACAAATGTTGGTAATAATTTGGAGAAAAGGAACACTTGCACACACACAATGGGAATGTAAATTAGCGCAGTTGTTATGGAAAGGATTAATGGGGTTCCTCCAAAATAAAAAGTAAGGTACCATGTGATTCAGCCCCATTCTGAATTCTGGTCCAAAACAGAAGAAATCAGTATGTCAAAGATGTATTTCACTCCTATAATCATCACAACATTATTCATAATAACCAAGATATGGAATTAACTTAAGCATCTGCAAAATTAATGTGTTGGAAACTTAATGCCCAAGTCCCATGTTAATGAGATTTTGAGGTGGGATTTTGGGAAGTAATTAGGTGTCTCATCCTATGATGGCCTAAATCATGCTATGATATAGCAACAGGGCCCTTGCCAAAGGCTTCATAGAGACAAATACTATGCTTTTGCATATCCCAGCCTCCAGAACCATAATCTAATTAAATTGCTATTCTTTATAAATGATCCTCTTTCAGATATTTTGCTAGAGCAACAGAAAACAGTCTACCACAGTGACCACCAATGAATAGGTAAAGAAAATATGAGATAGATAATGGATAGCCGCAGGAGTGATCAGAACATACAATTAATGTTTAAATTTTTAAAAATTGATCATAGGAAGGTCTTCCCTCACTTTGCACACACTTACACCACCATTCTTTACACTTTCTGAAGCAGTTCTGGAAGTCCTCTTTGGTAAGTATTTTTACTATGTGTGATCAAAATTTGCAGTAAATGCTCCTGCCTCGTGCCATCCAACAGAAAAGCAAACTCATAAAAATTTATGGTTTATCCTCATTCACCTTGTTCACCAGATCTGGCACCATGTGGCTTCAGGCTGTTCCCTATACTCAAAATGATCATTCAGTTTGATCATTCAGATTGATTCAGGACAATTGATTCAAGGCAGCCACACTCATGGGAGAGAATGTCTGAACTGCTCCAGAAAGTGGCAAGAAAGATGGGACATACATGTTTGAAGCGAGGAGAGGTATCTTGAAGGAGATTAATGGCAGGGTGTCTTTTACTGCAGTCATCTCTGATTTATAGATAGAGACATATACACATTGGAATATTATTCAGCTTTTAAAAAAAGAGCTTCAGCCACTTGTGACAATAAGAATGAATAGGGGGGGACAGTATGCTGACAGAAATAAGCCAAGCACAAAAGGACAAAAATACTGCATGGTCTCACTTACATGTGCGATGTAGAAAAATTGAACCTGTAAGGGATAAAATAACAGGTTTATTAATGAGCACATATTTTCAGCTAGAGACTGGATAAACTTTGAAGCTCTATTACACAGCACAGTAACTGTAGTTAATAAAAATATAATGTATACTTACAAAAGAGAGTAAGCCTTAACTAGCCTCAACAAAAAATAAGTATTTGAGGTAACAGAAGTGTAAATCAGCTTAATTTAATCACTTGACAAACATATGTATATCAACACATCACAGTGTATCCTGTTTTATATATAATTTTATTTATCAGTGATACTAAAGTTGAAAGGAAGAGAAGCAAAAATGTAAAATACTGAGGCATATATTTACCAAGGGGTTAAAAAAATACTGAAAATTAGAAAATGATGATGCATAAAATTGAAGACACAAATAAATGAAAAGCTAGCCCACATTCAGATTGTAAAAGTTAATATTTTTGAAAGTTGCATACTACCCAAAGTGACCTACAAATTTAATGCAATTTTTATCAAAATTCTAAAATTTCTATTTTTTGCAAAAACCATAAATCCATATAAAATGACAAATATACCAAGTAGCCAAAGAAATCTTGAGCAAAAGAACAATGATAAAGGCATTAAACTACTTGACTTCAAAATATACTATGAAACTATAATAATCAAAACAGTGTGGCACTAGTATAAACATAAATATATAGACCAATGCAAAGGAACACATAGCCGAGAGATAAGTTCAGGTATTTAGGTTTCATTATCTATAGAAAGATGCCAAGACTGTATAATGGGGAAGGTATGTCCTCTTCAATAACCACTGAAAAAACTAGATTATCAACATACAGAAGAATGATATTAGAACATTATCTTCAACATGTAGAAGAATGGAATTGGAACATTATTTTAGAGTATGCAACAATTACCTCAAAATTCACTAAAGACCTAAATATGAGATTTGAAAACTCTAAAACTTCTAGAAGAAAATAGAGGAAATGTTCTAGTACATTGGACTGGACAGTGTATATGATGGATTTCAGTGTATGCATAAAATGACCCCAGAGCAAGGAAAGAAAGGCAGACAAATGAGACTGCACCGAGCTAAAAGTCATCTGCACAGAAAGGAAACAACCAACAGAGCAGAGACAACCTACCTATGGGGAAGAAAATATTTGCAAACCACACTAATGATAAGCGGTTAATGCTCAAAATATGTAGGGCATTTAAAACTCAATACGCAGCCAGGAAAAAAAAAAAAAAAAACATCTTTTAAAGTGGGGAAAGGTTCTATGAAGTACTTCCAATGCAATTCGGGTTCTGTCCATGAACTCTCTGTCTTCAAGACTTCTACCTGCTCCTCTGCTACATTTAGTGTTGCTGTTCTAATATCTAGATCTTTCATTCATTTGGACTTTAGGTCAGTGCATGGTGATAGACATAGTTCTAATTTTAGTCTTTTTGCACAGCAAAAGAAACCACCAACAGAGTGAAAGGAAACCCACACAGTGAGAAAAAATTCTTAGTTATCTGTCCCTCAGACAAAGGATTTCTATCTAGAACATACAAGGAACTGAAAAAAATCAGGCCCCTAAATTCAAAGATCCAATCCAAAAATGGGCATCTGAGATGAATACACAGTTCTCAGATAAAGAAATACAAATGGCAAATAAATACATGAAAAATGTTGAACATCATTGGTCATTTGAGAAATGCAAATTAAAACAACACTGAAATTCCATTTCACCCAGAAAGAATGGCTATCATCAAGAAATCAACTAAAAACAAATGCTGCAGAGGCTGTGAGGAAAGAGGAACCCTTCTCCACTGCTGGTGGGAGTGCAGACTGGTGCAACCACTGTGGAAATCAGTCTGGAGATTCCTCACAAAACTCAGATTAGAGGTCCCAGTCAACCCAACTATCCCCTTTCTGGGTACTTTCCCAAAAAAATTAAAACATCATTCTCAGTGATATATGTGCACCCATGTTTATAACAGCAAAATTTGTCATAACTAAATCTTGGAAACAACCCAAATGCCCATCAACTGAGGAATAGATAAAAAAGATGTGGTATTCTTATACAATGGAGTATTACTTAGCTATAACGAAGGACAAACTTGAGACTTTTATAGGTAAGTGGATGCAACTTGAGATCATACTCATAAATTAAATAAATCAGACTCACATGTATACATATCATATTGTCTCCCTAGTGTAAGAACCTGAAAGCATAAATAACACCTGAAAGGTGCAATAGATATTGTGAAAGGGGTAAAAAACTGCTCAAAAGGAAAGAACAACTTGGATGGGGAAATGGAAAAAAGAAGGAAGGAAAAAGTAAATATATATATATATATATATATATATATATATAGAATAGCTACGTTTTGGAGAGCTGATGTGCAGTCTAGTGACTATAGTTAATAATACTGCATTGTATATTCCAAATTTGGTAAAGCAGTAGATCTTAAATATTCTCACTATCTACTCAGAAATGGTAACCAAAAGAAATGACAGATGTATCAATTAGTTCTATTGTGATAAATATTTCACAACATAAGTCAGTACATCACAATGTGTACCTTAGGTATAAAAATTTTTGCCAATTACACTTTCCTGAAGTTGGAAATTATTTTCTAAAAAATTTAGGAATGACTGAATGTTGAAGGTAAATGTCCTGATGATAGGATCCTAAAACTCATAATGATGGGACTAAGTTTATCAAACACAAAATACATTTCTCAGAAAATTGCCCACCATATTCTTATCATGTATAATTCTGTTTCTGCTATCACTTGTAGATACTGAGCTTTACATACTGGCATACCTGTAAATGCTCTACAGACATTTTTGTTTAGAGTATTAAAGAAAGATGTAACACCACCCATCTGAGGTTTGAGGGTTCAGCACATTTTATGGTTCACAGAATAGAAATAGTATTATAAAAGATCACTAGAAGGGGAATAATAGAGTTAAATTACAGGCAGCATCAACATCTATTTAAATAGACAATATGTATTAATTTCAACAATATGTGCTTTTCTCTAAATTTAGATGCTATTAGAAAAAAGTGATTTTTAAAAGTTCTGTGTTATTGCTAAAGTACCCCCCACCACACCCCACCCCTGGCAAAGCTTGAAAGCCACCAGTGTTATTGCTAAAAAAAAAAAAAAAAAAAAAAGGAAAGCAATATTTATTCCAGCATGGAAATCTTAGAGTAACATAACCCCATTTCTCTCAACAATTTTAGTAAATGTGTTTCCTTCCCAGGTTACCTTATAAAGGTAAATAAAAGTGTGGATTACTGAACATTTAAGCACTAGACAAAAAAAAAAAACAGTGAGAGGGCACAAGCACTCTTCATTACTGAGGTACGTGACTAGCATAGGGTGCTGGTAACTTATCAAAAAGGCCACTGGGGGTCATTTTCAAAGGGCCCCAAATATTTTACCAATTGAGTATATAAGAACATGAAAGAAACCAGGGGAAAATAAATATAAACTGTAGTCATAAGATTGAATTCCACCTTCAAATGTCTTCTTTTTTTCCCTTAAACTTACATAAATTGTTTTCTCGGGCAGCAAAGAAAAAGGCCAACTCGGTCAATGCAGGCATCAGGATGTTGATTTTTTTAAAGAAAAGAGCGTATTGGTGCTGTAGCTGTCTGGGCAACTGCCTCAAATATCATATCTGTTTTTATTTGCCAGGATATCTGGTCAGAGCCTGCGCATCTCGCACAGAAGGGGCAGGTCATCCAGCCCACTGCCGAAGCAAGCAGGCGTCAGGTACCAGGCAGGACGGAGAATAAGTCATTCTCAGGCCAAAGGCAGGTCTGATACAGGGCTATCTTCAGGAAGGGCTTGTTTCATATTTAATATGGAGATTTATAATTGCTGGATTGTGTTGTTTCACCAAACTATTTTTCCCAATCATTTAAGTGATACTGTCCTATCATAACTCATGTTTGCTTAGGGCCAGTAACATATGGCCCTTTCAGTAATTCCCTTTTGAGCCAGAGAAATACATTATTCTGTAGCAGTGAACTCTAGACTATATACTACAAAAGCAGACAGACCTTAGAGGAAAGTGAATGGAAAAGCAAGAATTGATTGAGTCTGAAATCCACAGCGACTGCATACATAGGAAGCTAAACGTGTTCATTAACTATAATCACCGCACAATTCGTTTCCTAATGCAGTGATACAGGAGTGCCCTGATGAAGGAATACAGGGTAAGATGAGCGAAGGAATGCTGTTTAGGTCTCCTCTGCGTAACCAAGCACACGGATCGCCTCTACTCGTGAGGGAACTGCAACTTTGTAAGAGAATCAAGTATGAAATTACCAAAAACAGTGCAGACTTTTTTTGGCCACTTGCAAACAGTACTCCTTTGTTGAATTTCAGCAAAGCAACCATTCTTAAAGTCTGTATTTCCCTTCTGTAAAGAGGTAGAGCCACAGAACGTATGTCATCAAGCGACCTGGAACAAAGCACAGATTGCACAGATAGTGTTACAAATGAGAGAGTGAGGCACCCAAATGCAGAACAGGGAAGCTGAGTAATCCCATACATTTATACTGGCAGGCTCTAGCACCAAGGGGAGGTTAATTAACTTCCTTTTAAAACACAGTAAAAAATGTTGGGGCTGTATCTACACAGGGATACTTACCTTTTAATTGTATAAAAGTTCTAAGGAGACAAGGGTCAGTTTACCCTAACAAAAACTTTGTCTGAAAAAAGACACCTGAATACAAATGTCAAGCAAAGTTTTAAAAACCACACAGATATCATTATGCAATGTAAGCAGGTTTATAAAGAAGGCATCAGAGTAATGTACTACAAGAATTTCCAACTAACGCTTTTCACTTAATACTACAGAATGCCCTTATTTTCAAATCAATACAAATAGATCTATCGGCTTTTTTCAAAGTGCTAGAGTAATATCAATAGTAATTTATTTAATGTTTGTCCTTAATGGAACACTTTGATGAGACCAACATATTGCTTCCTCTAACAATATTCTCGTAGACGTCTTCCTTCATGCTCACATTGTGTGTGAATGTGAAATCTGAGAAAATGTCAATCCAGTAACATATTTGAGAGTATTTGTTACCTTAACATTTTGTTATCATTGAGAACCAGTAATTATTTTAATTTTATGAAGCTGATGGACAAAAACAACGTCATTGTTTTCAGCAACACTCATTGTTAAGGATACCAATGACATTTTCAGATAATTTTAGGGGCCTCTTTAACAAATTTTATATTAATCTGGTCATCACATTGGAAGGGCTTTTCATAGGCTTACGTACTCTAGATCACTTATGGAGTTTATGAAACTCTATGGGAGAAAGTACTTTTAGGGATTGAGTGCATGTGTTCTCTTCAAATTTATATGTGAAAGCCCTAAGCCCTAGTGCAGCTATATTTTCAGTAAGAAATTAGTTAAGGCTAAGTGAATTTATAAGGCTGGGACCCACGTCTGATAGTTCATATTGTGTTTTGTGTGTTTATTTTTTTTCATTTTAATGAGAATAACAAAAAAAGAACAATAGCAAAATACCAACCACATAGACAAAAACAAAACAAAGCAAAAACAATAAAAATACAAAGTTTTCACAACACTAGGACTGGAAGTCCCACCTAACCCCACTATTCCCCGTCTGCATGTTCTCCCAGAGGAGTTAAAAACATCATACAGTGTTTTATCACAGCAGCCACAACCAACTAAGATAGGTGGGGCTATTCACACCCCCACTGTACAACTCATGAAACTGGGAGCCAAAAAATTAAGTATTTCTTCAAGGTCAGCCAGTAGTAACTGTGGGCACAAGATCCTAACTCAGAGCCCGGAAAGAAGGCATTTCTATCATCAGCCTATCCTTTCAGACTGCTGAAAGTTTTGTCATAATTCAGTCCAGTTTTGCTTTTTTGTACAAGTAGTGAGTGCATTAGTTTTCTGTGCCGCATGATGTACTACTACAAATTTAGCAGCTTAGAATTACACTGTTATTATTTCATAAGTTTGTGGAGATCAGAAGTCAAGTCACAGGACTCCTCAGCTTCTTGTTTCAGGATTTGACCAGGCTAAAATCCAGGTGCCACTCAGGCCAAGGGACAGTGAGAGCCTCAGATGGGGCAGGATCTACTTCCAAGCAGCCTCCAGACACTGGCGTAACTTATCTCTTTGCAGTTGCAGGCCCCAAGTTTCTGTTATCTTTCCTTTTTAGGGTTGTTACTGTTGTTTATTATTCCAGCTTTTTTGAGGTATAGTTGACGAATAAATTTATATATATTTAGGGTGTATGTACGTTATCCGTATAAGTAGAAATTGTGTCCACAACCAAGTGAGTGAACACATCCACTGTTTCACGTAGTTGTGTGTGTGTGTGTGTGGTGAGAACATTTCAGTGCTCCCTCTCCTTACAAATTTCAAACACACAACATAGTACTATTAAATATACTTGCTGGCTGCACATTAGCTCCCCAAATGTAGGCACCTTCAAACAGCAAGTTCGTGAGGTTTGACCAGCACTTCCCATTCTCCCAGCCCCAGCCAGCATCCTTCTGCCTTCCACCTCGGTGTGTTTGACAGCTGTGGTTTCCATGTACAGCTGAGGTCATACAGCATAATCTTACTATGCTTCATTTCATTTATTTCAAGTAGCATCATGTCCTCAAAGGTTCATCCCCGTTGTCACAGGTGACAAGATGTCCTTCTGTTGCATGGCTAAAAAAATATTCCGTTACATGTGTGTTATGTTTTCTTTACCCATAAACAAATGCATTGTTTCTGTGTTTTGACTACTGTAAATAACAAATTGTAAATAACAATTCAATAAACATGGACATGCAGATACCTCTTTAAGATTCTGATTTTGTTTTTTTCTTGATCTTCTGGAGGCCAGAAGATCAAGATTCCTGCTGACTTTGAGAGCTCTTTTCCCAGCTTGCAGACAGCCACCTTCGCTGTATGTCCTCGTAGGACCTTTCCTTGGTGCAGGCCTGCAGAGGGAAGGGGGAGGAGAGGGGGAGAAAGAAACAAAATCAGATTTTGTTTCTTTCTTTGGATCATATCATGCTCTTTGTAATTCTTTGAAGAACTGCTATAATAATTTCCAACATAACAGTGTCAATTTGAATTCCCACCAACAGTGCACAAAGGTTCCTTTTTCTTCTACTCAAAGTAACCTGTAGAATCAAAGCAATCTGTTTCTTCGTCTATCAGTCAAGAGTCAATCCCAGTTTCTGGAAACCACTATGGTGCCTTGTCACAGAGCTTTCTCTAGGGACCTGATCACAGTGTGGCACCTAATTCTTCAAAACCAGGGGTGAAAAGTTTCTCACCCCAGAAAGACCCCAGTTCCTCCTTGAGGAGCCTTTAAGTCAAGTCCATCCAAAAAGTCTCCCTTTAGATTAACTCAAAATCATTTTTGTTGAACCCTTCATTAGATCTGCAAAAAAGCCTCCTATTTCTATGCTTGACTTGTTAGAAGCAGGTCACAGTTGTCACCCTCATGGAAAGCAGAGAGGATATGATACAGCTTGTAAACACAAGGACAGGAATCACAGGGATCCCCTGGGGTGGATCTACCATAATAAGTAGTTTGGATTTGTCCTGGACTCTAAAACCCATGCCTATTTTTCCACTAAATTTCACACAATCTGTACTATAATTTTAGGATCAGAGGAGATGGTAGCCAGCAGAGGATGGAGAGAACAGAAAAGATACAAGAGCATCAGAGAGCTGATTGGAAGAGACATCTCCAATCTCCACGGAAACGTGAATACTTGAGTTGTGCTGGAGCGATGACTTCCTAGAAAGGGAAGAAGGAGATAAGATTTGGCTGTCTTGTCTTGTCCCATATCCAGCCTGACACATGATGTAAGGAAACCACACACAAGTTCTAGAGCCTCATTTTCCCTCTGTTTATGAGGCACTCAGTTTTTCTGCCCACAACAGTATCTTCAAGATGCTTCTTGCTCATCCCTTGGGCTTCAGCTATATCGGGAGCAAATAACATCATCCCATATCAATTTTTTTCCTTCTCCCTTATAACTCAAAGGATGGACCTCATATTTACAGCCCAAGACTCAGCGGGGTCCCCCAGATCCCTTGAGAAATGCACATCCCTAAAAACTGCATCTTAAGGTAGCAGGGCAGTCACTAAGGGCTTTCTTCTCAGACACACTCTGCATGAATTCTCCTTTGAGCTTTTCTGAATTCTATTTCCCCATCACATCCCACTCTGCCAGTGCCTCTTCACACAGCTTTCTGAGGTTACTACATTCAAGGGTGAGTTGAGAGCGAGGGATGAAGTTGTAAAGAAAATGCAAGGTGTGTGCTCACATCACAGACATGCATGCCATTTGATTTGCAACATCAAGAACCTCTTAAAATACTGCCACCACCAGTCCACACATAATTTCATTGTGTCTTTTTGTTCTCTGTCTCTTCTTTCTCATACATTTACATGTATGAAAATATCTCTGCATATATAAAGAGAAAAATTTCAAACATATACGTATTACTTTTATTGGCATGTGTTTTATGCTGGATTTACTCCAAACCCTAAGAAACGCAACATTGCAGTCTCTTTTATATCTTTCCTTTTCTGATTAAAAAAAGAGACAAAAATAGTCAAAAATCGCCTGATTTCCTGTGCTCAGTAGCTCCTTGGTGATTGCGGACATTCATGACCTGATGATAGCACCTCCTAGATCAAAGTGTCTATCAGGCTATTCTCCCTGAAATATGTTCTCTCCTAAAGGGAAATGCACACCTGCTGTTGGGATAACAGGAGTTACACACTGTCAGTACATCTACACTCTTCCTAGACTGCAGGTGCAAAAGGATGCTTCCTCAGTTTGTCCTACTGTCATCCGAGGAATACCCAGTCCCCAGCCTTGAGTCTAACAAGCTTTCTATATGCAGACGCTATTGTATTCAACATAGGAAGCACTGACACTTAACCATATTTGCATAAAAATAGTGTATAAGCATAACCTGTGTTACTTACTCATTTGTGAGAGCTTAGATTTTCTTCAATATTTTCAGGACTTCAGAAACAAACTTCAAAACTATACCACAAATTATCATTACACCTCTCCCATTCTCCAAGATCTCCCTTATCAGTACAGTACACTGTACATGACATGCCATATCTCAGTACACACCCACTGTGTTCACGCTACACTGAGCACCTGATCCCACAGTACGCACACACCCCACACTTCCTATACTCATTGTGCCACAGTGCACATTACACATCACACCATTCATCCCACACCCACCATCCCCAAAGCCAACCACACAACACATGACACTATACAGTGGTGCTTCCAGTACCTCATGCGTCTCCTCACAGCCCACCACACTGCACACCACTTCAAAATCACCTTCATAGCACACTGTGTGCCACACTAACCGAACAAATACCAATTACTTGGTGTTTGCTTAATCCCAAGGGAAAACAGGAAACTTTGAGATTCAAAGATATCTCATTCTCCTACTGTCCCATAGTCACCAAATCCTGCATAAAAATGATATGAACTTCAGATAGATATAGGTGTTAGAATGTATTTCCTTATATAAGCAAAGTTGTACTTGTGCAGGTAAGTCAAAAAATAGATGAAACAAGAAAAAGTAAATTGAGTTTGGATAATTTGTGATGGATCCAGCGTGACTTTCAGGGTCATATTTTGGGGGCTGGGGGTATAGCTCAGTGGCATAAGCGCTTGCCTGGCAAGTGCAAGGTCCTGAGTTTGATCCCCGGTACTGGAAAAAAAAAAAAAAACCTAAAAACAGGGTCATATTTTGTTCTATTCCCAGATCACTCTTCACTGACCAGGTAGTATTTGTTACAAGATATTATCAAGATTTCTTCACTTACCTTGTGTCCCAGACCTCTCAATGAGAACTTGTGTCTACTCTTGTTTCTATTTGCTGAGAGCTTTTCCTGTACCTGGCCTACAACAAGAATTCAAACAGTTCTCATTGAATCATTCCCTTGAACAGGGAGATTAATTTGCTGCCACAGAAGTTATAAAACTATAATTTCACCACTCCATGGAAGTATATAAAATTAAGTAATACTGTTAGGGGATTTTTTTCAAGCCCTTTCGCCCTTGTTCATTCTCATCTTCTCTCAAATTTCATGGCAAATTTTAGGGCAGTCCGTTTCAAACAGAGTTGTGTAACAGATTTCAAATTAAATAAAAGTAGATTTCCCTGTGATTTAAAAGTAGAGTAAATTTCTAATCAATTATGCATATCGCTCACTTGGCTTGTCCTTCACAGCATAGAATTTCTAATAGTGTATAAAGTTGGGAAAACCATACACAGACTCTCTACCATATGCTAGCGTTTTCTTTAATTACAGTTCTATTTGGTTTCTTAATGAAGTAAAAGTAAAATCCAATATATAAATGTTATGACATTTAGGGATATCTAATTCATGTTCTCATCCTGTGATTGATTTTCCTGGATGAAGAATTAGAGTGGGTTAAGGCCTTTAAAACCAAATATATTCTAAGCCTCTGAACATATCAGTTTCCAAATAATTGTACTTTATTTTCCTTCAAAGCCATTCAAGTACAGCATTTTATAGCCCCTGTGAGGCCACCTTCCTGAAAGCAGGTATCTTTGTGAAAATGAAATCAATTTAATTTATCATGCTCTTGAATTTGAAAAAGACTAATCCAACCTGCACTTTAACTCTAAAAACAACCACACTAGTTCTTATTTATCTTAAGAATATTTTCCTGTCACCTCATTGTGAGTTGGTTAAATAAAACTAAGACAGCAATATAATAAGTAAAATAATACTAAACAGTGACTGCCATTACTTTAGCGATCATATGTTAGAGTACAGGAAGGCATGGACAAAATAACAGAATGAGATTCTCCAGTGATCACCTTCCACGCAAAAACATCATTTTGAATAACTGTACATAGAAGAAAATATTTTTGAAAAGCTAAGGGAACCAGTTAAGAGATCACAGTACCAGAATGTAGCACAGAAATAAGAAAAGATGCACTGAAGCATGTAGGAAAGATAATTTCGCGTTTTTCACATCACTTCTTCCCCAACCCAAGGCAGCACTACATGGAAAGATACAACCTCTGTCTAGGAGAAAAAGAAAAATCAGATCTTTGATCTGATCTAACCCTTTGATCCCGACACCAGGCCCACCACAGTGGAACCCAGCTCCAGAGAGGCCCTTATGGCCCCAATTCTAGGATGGTACCCACAAACTGAGACTTTGGATCCACTCTGATGCCAGCCCAGGCCAGGAAGCCCCAGCAGGCCTCAGAGCTGTGCAGCAAACTCAGTTGTTGGTCCACACCATGGTTGCTCCAACTTCAGCAGTTGCAGCCCTACTTGCTCATTTTTCTGAGTTGCCTCATTTCCAGGCCAGGCCCTGAAGATAAATTTCAGGCCAGCCCCTCAGGCTCCAAACCTACCTAGATGACCCAGTGAATAGATTCACACGTGTGGATCCAACCACCATGCAAAGCCAGCAGGGACTCCAGCAGCAAGTCTGCCTACAGACCAAGGTAGGTGGCCTTCCCAGAATCTCTGAATGGGATCATTTTTGAAGAATTTTCCTAGGCAAAACCAGTCTGCAAAGACTGGAATAAGTGGCTTTTTTTCAAATGTGCGGACACCAAAACCTGGCTGCAAAGACCAAGAACAATCTGGGAGATGGGTATCACCAAGAGTTAAAAGGAAAGGTAGTGCTTAACCTAAAGAAATGGAAATGCATAAACAGTCAGATGAAGAATTCAAAAGAGCTCTGTAAGGAACCTCAGCAAACTTCAAGAGAATACAAAGATGAAATGCAGAAAAATAATAAATGACCAGAAAAAGAAATTTAACAAAAAATATTGAAGAGGTTTTGAAAAACTAAGAATCTGACTTGAAAAGTATCGTGAGCAAAATTAAAAATGCAATAGAAATCAATGAAGAAGAAATAACCTGTAAATTCTAAAACAGGCTGTTTGAAAGTACACAGCCAGGGAGGGGGTGAAAAGCAATGAGGAAAGCTCGCAGGGTTTGTGAGATAGCTTCAAAGAGCAGATTTTGAGTCATTGGATTTGAAGAAAGTTAGAGACAAAAGGTAGAGAGCTTAGGGAAATAATAGTAAAAAACATTCCAAACTTGGAGAAAAATATGCATATCCAGGTACAGGAATTTCAAACATCTCCAGTCAGAGTCAAGCCAAAGAAAACTATACCAAGACATATTGTAAACAAACTATCAAATATCAAAGATGGAGAGGATCCACAAAGCAACAGAATAAAAGAGTCAAATAATGTATAATGGACTTTTAATACAATTAGAAGCAGATATCTCAGCAAAACTTTATAAGCCAGGAGAGAGTGAGATCGATCTCACATTTGAAGAACTAAAGGAGAAAAACTGCTAACCAGGAATACTACATGTGGCAGAAATGTCTTTCAGAAATAAAGAGGGAAAGATTTTCCCAGGCCAATAGGTTGTGGGAGTCTATAAACTCCAAACCCATCTTACAAGTAACGTTAGAGTTCCTCAAGCTGAAAGAAAAGCAGATTAACTGAGAAACATAAAAACATCTGAAAGTGTAAATCCCATTGCTAAAAGTGAGCCAACCTCAGAATACTGTGATGCTGTAATGCTGGTGTAAACATAACATTTTTAAAATAAAGTTTCACAGATGAAACTATTACAAACAGCTCCAATCATTTGTTAAAGTATACACAACATAAAAAGATATAAATTGTGACACCAAAAACAAAAAATGTGTGTGGGATAGTAGAATGGTGTAGTTTTATGTAATCAAAGTTATCAGTTTCAAATAACTGATTTTCATCATAAGATGATTTGTGCAAGCCTCACAGTAACTACAAAGCAAAAACATGCAGAAAATATACACAAGGCGAAAAGTAAAGAATCGAAGCATACCGCTGAAGACTGTCATCCAGTCCCAATGAGGGAAAGTCAAAGCAGAAAAGAAAAATGGGGAATCTGCCGAATATAATAAACAAAATGGTAGGAGTAAGTTTTTACCTATCAATAATCACTTTGCCTGTAAATGCACTGAGTTTTCCAGTACGGAGACAGAGAATGGCTGAGAGGATTGGGACAAGGGGAGGGTGCAGTCACAGGCTGCCAACCAAGGGACCAGTGAAGGCTGAGAGGGAAGGAACACAAAATGATACTATCTGCAAGTGGAAACCAAAAGGGAGCAGGAATAGCCACACTTACATCAGATAAAATAAACTTTAGGTCAAAAACCTGTAAAAAGAGACAAAGAAGACCAGTTTATGATGAAGGGATCAATTTATCAAGAGGATATAATACTGTAAACATAAATACATACTCAAAATCAGAGTATAGATCTATAAAGTAAATATTAACAAACCTGAGGGGAAAATAGACTGTGGTATACTAATGGTAAGGGACTTCAAAAGCCCACTTTCAGCAATGGACAGATAATCTAGACATAAATCAATAGGGAAACATCAACTTAAACTACCCTTCGTCCAAATGACCATAACTGACATATATACAACCTCCCCTCCAACAGCATCAGAAAACACATTCTTCTCAGGCACACATGGAACTTCTCCAAGACAGATTATATGCTAGATCACAAAACGAGTCATAACAAATTTGAATGTAAGATTAAATCCATCTTGAGTGCCTTTGCTTATTACACAAGTATAAAACTAGAATGGCAGGAGGGATTTCAGAAATTCTATAAATGTGTAAATCAAGCAACAAGATCCTAAAAAAAATAACAGATGAAAGAAGAAATTAAAAAGGAAAATTAGAAAGTACTGGAGACCAACCAAAATGGAAGCACAGCCCACCAAACACACAGGATACAACAAAACAGGTTTAAGGGGGATTTTATAGTGGCAAATGCTTTTATTAAGGGAAAAAAGAAACTTCTTAAATAAGTAAACTAATTTTATACCTCAGGCACTAGAAAAGAAAACTAAGCCTAAAGTTGCCATAAGAAGTTAATATCCAGAACATAGGGAATTCAAATAACTCAGTAGCTAGAAAATAATGTTACATAAACATGGATAAAAGGTCTGTATAGATATTTCTCAAAAGAAAAATGACCAGCCAGTACATGAAGAAATTCTTAACATCAAATTACATCAGAGAAATGTAAACTGTCATGGTTTGTAACTGTAAATGTCCCCAAAAGCTCATGTGTTGAAACCTCAGTCCCCAGTGAATGATGCTATTGGGAAGGACTGGAAAAGCTAGGACATGGGACTTAATTATGGGAAGCAAGTCACTGGGGACATGACTTTGAAGGTATGTTTTATCTCTGGACCCTTTCTTGCTATCTCTTTGCTTTGCCTACCCACCATGATGACATGACCAGCTGTTCACCACATGTTCCCTGCCATAGTATTTGGTCTTGGGTCAGGCCCAAAGTGATGAAGACAAATGATAATGTCCTGAAACCTCTAGAATGTAAGACAAAATAAACCCTTCCTCCTTTAAGATACTTCACTGAGGTGTTTTTGTCACATTGACAGGAAGTTCACACACACACATGAGATGTAACCTCACAACTGGTGGCTATTATAAGAAAGAAAAGTGTTGGAAGGGACTTAGGGAAAAGATAAGCCTTGTACACTACTGGTAGATACATAAATTAATACAGCTGTCACTATTGAACCCACTGTGGAAGTTCCTCAATAAAAATGTAAAAGTAGGGCTAGATTGGCCAATGGGTAGAAAGTTACAGGTAGCTAGAAATAAATTCTAGTGTTCCGTTGCAGTGGGATAACCATGGTTACCAATGTTGTATCAAATATTTCAAAATATGTAGTATAGAGGATTTTGAATGTTCTCATCACAAGAAAATGATAAATACATGAAGTTATGGATATGTTATATTGTCCTAGTTTTATCAAATACAATGTATTTAAACATCACACTGTGACCCAGAAATATGTATTAATTAAAAACAAAATTTTCAAAATAATTTTAGAAATTAAAAATAGGACTACCTTATGACCCAGCAATCTCATTATTGGGTATATATCCAAAACAATTCACATTAGTCTGTCTAAGAGTTTTCTGCATTCTAAGTCAGACCTTGCCAAAATTAAAAATGTTTATGTTTTAAAAGACATCATTAAGAGAATGAAAAGGTTAGGAAGAATTAGTTACAAATTGAATTTCTCATATCAAAACACTATAAAGAATTTATAACACTCAAGAAGCTTTATTCTAGGAAGAAAACCTAATTAAAATGAACAAAGGTACAGAACAGACATTTTATCAAAAATATATATGAATGTTTAATAACCGCATAAAATACGGTCAATATCCTTAGTCATTAGGGAAATACAAGTTAACGCAAACTTTGATATCACTTCACAATCACTAGAATGTCTGTAATCAAAAAAAGCAGAAATAATAAGTTTTAAGAAGAATGTGAGGAAAATGCAACACGCCAGTATTTTTGGTGGGAATTAAAATGAGACTGCCAGTTTGGTGGTTTCTCAAAATTTTCAGCAGAAAATTCCTACATATCACATGAATTCCATTTCTAAGTATTTACTTAAGACATATAAAAACATATGTCTGCACAAATACTTTTAAATGAATGCTCTGAGCACTCTTACTCACATGGTAGCTATAATGTGAAAACACTCCCAATATCCACCTAGTGCTGACCAGCTAAAATACGACACACTCATGAAGTGGATGCACAGTGGTAGCAAAAATTAATAAACTACTCACACCCATAAAGCGCTGATGAACTTCAAAAGTATAACACTAAGTGGAAAAGGTAATACACAAAAGCCTTACATTGTATGTTTCCATTTATAGAAAAGGCCAGATAAGGAAAAACTATAGAAAGAGAAAACAAATTTTTGATTGCCTGAGGTGGAGAGTTGAAACCAGATTGATTCTAAATGGACATGAGGGAAATTTTTGAGGACATGGAAATAATGAGTACTAGTATTGAAAAGTTTGTAAGTGTCTTAAAACTGTTATACACTTAGTATGAATAAAATTTATTGTGTACAATTTATAACAATAATGCTGCTTAAAATTCACATAAGTAGTGTATCATATAGGTAGCAAATCTAGGGATTTCTGTCTTCACAGCCCAAGGTATTCTCTATGAGTTCTTTAAATATACCAAGGCCCATAAAACATATGAGCTTGCAGTATTTGGGGAGAATAGTCACATATTTGAACAATAATTACAGACCAGTAGATGGAAGTGGGATAATCATTAGATATTGAATCAGACTTACAGTGAAACTTTCCTTATTGACACAGATGTAAGTCTATATTGAAAAACATTGCTTCTCAGCCTTTTGGCTAAAATCAAGTGTATATCAAAAAACAATGTCCATGAAAGAAAAAGTTGGACAAGATAAGATTACTGATCCAAAATACAACATATGATTTTTTCCAAACATACTTGTAACTATTAGAAGCATTTTTTTTAAGTACTAATAGATATTATCAGTCCATTTAACAATAGAAGTATCAGGCACATGTTAGAAAATTTGCTGGAAGTTCTTTGCTTTGGACATCGATCAAGCAAAGTCTGACTATTCTGTTCCTAACTTATGCTGAAAATATAAATTAGAACTGATTGAATAAACTAAATTGCAAAGCATAGTTTATAGCTTTCAAAATCATATTTAGACTTCATAATGTATCCCCAGAGCAAATTTCCTTCAGGACATATTAAATTTATATGGTATTATATAATGGCTGGTGAATTGCAAGCAACACATATTAATATAGAGAAAAAAACTACACATAGTATCGAAACCAAGCTATAAAATATATGCTTCCCTTATTTTCAGGAACTACTATCATTTTTCATTGATTCAAAGGGTATTGAATTAGTTTAATGCTTACAGAGCAACTGCCTATATTTATTTGAAAACTTGTTTTTTAAAGGTAGAAATTCATAGGGATTATGGGTTTTCATTTTAATATTTCCTTTATACCAACTCAATGACTAATAACTACAATTACTTAAATACTGAAATGTTAATAAAATAATTGGTGCCAGACATACATCTCAGTGGCACAAGCGCCTGCCTGGCAAGTGCAAGGGAGTTTGATCCCAGTACCAAAAAAAAAGCTAATAATAGAATAATTGGTTTATATCAAAAGATTTATAAATAATGTGCATTCATGTGTTGTATAAACATCAAACATTGGATTCATGAATGATTATTTCTATTATTTTTCCACTTCAACTAATTAAATGTGTCTAATAAATTGTGCTGAATATTATTGCACATAAAGCTTGTGATTATTAAATCGAGAATGCTCTTTCTAAACTTTGATGTTGGAGTTTCCAAACTGGGTTTCTTGGATGGAGTCTCAGAGAACTCAAGTGCATCTAAAGCTATTGTGGGGCTGGGGATATGGCTTAGTGGCATAAGCGCCTACCTCTCAAGCTGCAAGTTTCTCAGTTCAAGTCCTGGTACCAAAAAAAAGAAAAATAGGCCTGAGGATATAGCTCAGTGGCACAAGCACCTGCCAGGCAAGCTCAAGGTCCTGAGTTCAATTCCTGATAGCAAATAAATAAATAAAGCTATCATGGTGGGGATTAGGATAGGAAAGGGACTCTGGGAATTAGTAAAAATGGTACAAATTAAGGGGCACAAGATACACCAAGACCCCAAATACCTCCACAATAAAAAAAAAAAAACCCTCTCATTTTATCTGTTATTTGTTGGGTTCCAGCCTAGAGTTCAGCAAAAACTAAAAGGTGCTATAGGTGTTAAAATTTGAGAAATTTGGTCTTAAATAACAAAAGACAAAGTGAAGTAAGAAACTCTTACTCTGTGCTTATTATGTGCCAGGAACAACACTAAACTTTTGTAAAACATAGATCGATATTTTTGTTTCATTTTCACAGCAAATGTAAGATGGAGTTATTACTGTCTAATTTTACTAGAGAAAGTTATGCCTCAAATATATTAATTCAGCATTAAATCATAATGCTTATGGTAAAACTCAGGTATTTGATGAATAAGCGGTTTTCCATGCTAATGGACATGATTTTATAGCTCTTTTATGCATTACTCTGTTTTCAGTATATATATCTGGGGGAGATGGCACAGGGAATCGATCTCAGGACCCTGCGCTTGTGAGGCAGTTGCTTGGTCTGCAGAGCTATATCCCCGGCCCTTTGTCTTTTTTTGTTTTGGGGGAGGTTTGGAGAGGCTTTTTTTATTCTAACTAAAATTTAATATATTTTTTTCAGTTTTCTTCACTTTCTCACTGTGATTTCCCAAATATCAATTTGGAAGAAAATCTTGTCTATTTTTCAAATTTCCTTTTATTTCTTAATTAAGCACTTACTGTACATGAAAGAACTTGAATTTACATTCTGAAAACGTGAGCTTACCAAGTCCAGTGGAGTACCCCGGCATTTTCTGTTTGGTTTTTACTGAAACAGCAAATCAAAATTTGGTTTGTACACATATATTTCACATTTAGGTGAAAAGCTTCCATGTCACGCAATCATTCCATTCTTCAAGCATAGTCTATTTATTCAGCTCATCTTTTACATTCCCGTTTTACATGTTTGTGGTCAAAGGGATAACGACGTGAAGGAAAGCACTGGGCTGTTTATATCTACTCCTGAGAAAATGGTAACGCAAATAGCAAAGGGCAAATTAGTGAAAAGGAATTAACCCATCATTTCTATTTCCTGCCGAGGCAGAGTGAGATCTGTGTTTAGTAAAAGGCACTTCCCACCGGGAGACAAATGGTGCTCAATCATATGCCAGACCCCTAACACTCCCAGGCAGTAAAAGCCGCCAACCCTTTTGATCTCGTATATACTCAAAGGTTTAATGTAAAATTAGCTTGTAAACCCCCCCCCCCCAGTTAGGTATGTTCCTATCTCTTTTATCATCTTAGTGCTAACTAATTTTTACCGGGCACTGTGGCTTTGTGATTAGAAGCCTGAAATTTACAGCCTTGCCCACCCTACCTCCATCCTCTACAAAAGGGTAGATATTGAGTGATTAATCAGTTTTCTTTCACCTTTCCCCAAAAGAGGTCTCTGTGTCTCACAAATCGCACAATGTGTTCCTGTCACAAACTGTCACACTGTGAAATGTGTGTATATGAACGTGTTTTCATGGAGCACCATGTGTCATTCACTTTTTTATTTTCAAAAGCATGTAACATTGGGAAGAAGTTGCAACCCAATTATGCCTTGAAATAAATGTGAAAGCAATATTCTGATTCAAGTTATGGGATGTGTTAGGAATGTTTCACTAAACTGCCCAGAGAAATCCAGCTCAGAAAAGGAAGGGAGGGAGAATACACTCATTTGAATTTAGAATGAAGTCTCATTCTATTAAGTATTCAATTCTCAGATGTGTATAGTAAAGGAAATTAGTAGAAGGAAAAGCACTAAGTAATTTGAACTGTAGCACCTGACACTCCCTATGAAAGGGACAAGCCACAGTGGTCTTGGGCCACGCATGAGTCCGCAAGGTGCGGTCTTGTGTAGTTGGCTTTTATTCTGAAACAAGTCATCCCGAATGAATGAGCTCACAGCAAAGTCAGGAGAATGCATCTACATTTCTCCAGGAAATCAATTATTTTGGTGAAAGGAAACTCAGGTATTCATTTCACTGCAATAAATTTACATAAAACAAAACATGAAAGTATTTCTTTACAATTTAGCTATTTCCTAGGCAAGAAAGTTGATTATTTTCTTTGACTGCATGAAAATGAAAGGTGAAATGCAAAAAAAAAAAAAAAAAATGCTGAAGTCCCCAATATAAGTTCTAGGATATCACAGTTTGTTGATTTTATTTCAGGTTTCACAGCTATGCATACAGTTTTTCCATAAAGTCCTTACACAAATTAAATTTTTATAAATAAATTATTCAGAGACATAACCCTTAGAATTTAACAAGCCTCTGGGATTTTTTTTTCCTTTTGGACAAATTATAGAATCACACCTTCACTTCAATTTATCTCTACTTTCCTATTATCTGATAATGCTCAAATGTTGAATAAAATTGGAAGCAACAGAAATAGAAAGGATACAAACAATAGTCATGAATCTTAAACTTGCTCTGCTAAATTGCTGTGCAATCAAGGACAGAATTTTTCTTTGTTCTGATCCGTGTTGAGTAATAATACTGACATGTATCTTTACATTACTAGGATTAGAAAAAGGGGATTAGAAAGAACAATCACAAATCAATTTTACATTAAAGCAAAGAATTTGGAAAGTATTGCTTTCCCCTATAGTCTCCTAAAGGCACCAACAAAAGCACAAGGCATGGAGTGGGGGGATGTTTTAAGAAAAAATAGAGGGGATCCGGGGAAGATGGTGACCAGGTGAGCAGCAAGGGAGCGAACCTCCTTAATAAACACCACCAGCTCGAGACAGACTTGGCGAGCGTGAATGCCGGGACCTCGGCTGGGAAGTTTAAACTGGGCGTATTTCTCTGAGATGCCGGGGGAGATGTGGTAGGGCGGACCAGGCTGCCGGGGCGAGACGTGGGAAAGCC